>OOFC01009859.1:1371-15366 GCA_900323345.1 Pseudochromis fuscus
ATTTTAGTATTTTTGATCCAACATTACTTATTTTTACCCAAGATTTTTTAGTTTTTATTCATTTTTTTAATTCAATATTTTATCATTTTTATCCAACATTTTTTTTTCTTTGTATCCAGTTTTTTTAATTAAATATTTTAGTATTTTTTCCAACAATAGTTATTTTTACACAACTTTTTTTTTTTTATCCAGTATTTTTTAATTCAATATTCTATTATTTTTAACCAACATTTTGCTATTTTTATTATTTTTTGGGGGGGGTGGGGGGTCAGCCAATATTTTATTATTTTCATTGAACATTTTGTTATTTTAATTTTTTTTTTCTTTTTCATCAAAGTTTTGGGGGGTTGTTGTTCTTCAGTATTTTTCTATCTTTATGCAACATTTTTTAAGTTTTTAACATTTTGTCTTCCTGCTTTAAATGAACCCAGTGTGTAGTTAGTCTAGTATTTACCCACTCGACATTTTCAGGGTGTCCAAACAAACACATGCACACACCTCAGTAGTTTACAAAAAGACACATTTACATTAAGTTACATCTTTTAAAATCTCTGTGATGTTTTGTTTCCTTCAGTTTTTGCTGAGTTTTGTTTCACCTGCATCATCGACCTGGTCAGTGCCCTGGAGTATGACGGCGTCCTGTCCGGCTTCATGGACTTCTACCAGAAGACGGTAGGTGTCAGAATTTAAAAGACATTTGGTCTGACTCAGTCTCCTGCAGGATGTGTGAGTAATATCATCTACTGAAACCCAGCAGTGCAGGTGCAGACAGCTCGGCTCTGCTCACACACTGTGTTGTTGGTGATGTGTGTGTTTCAGGGAGAGCCCTACCTGGGGACGCCGTACGCCATCATGATGTGTTACTGGGATGGGATCGTGCACTTTGTCCTGTACCTGGTGATGATCAGCAGGATCACAGACAGGTGGGTGAAGCTCAGGTCACTTCAACCAACCGCTTGTTTATCACAGACTGTCAGCACACACACCCACAGCGCCCTCTAGAGCTGTGGAGGTACATACAGCCTCAGGTAGATGTTGGACTCACACCCAGGATTTTAATGTGTTTTTAAAAGTTGAGCAAAAATAAAATAAAGGTTTTTTTTTTTTACCTCAGAGTCACTAATCAGAACAAAATGAGCCCCCACCAGAGTGAATCAGTTATAAAGTGATAATATTTTTGTTGGTTTTACCCAATTTTTTTTATTTAAACAAAAACGTTGTTGTTTTTACCCCAAATTTTGTTGTTTAATGCAAAAACTTGTTGTTAATTTCAAACATTTTATTATTTTTATGCAAAATTTTATTGTTTTTATCTATAATTTTATTGTTTTTTTGCTGGTATTTATTAAATGTAAAGTTGTATAGTTTTTAATCGAATATTTTAATGTTTTCATCCAATATTTTATAGTTTTTTCCTGGTATTTTTAAATGCAAAATTCTATAGTTTTTATCACACATTTTAATGTTTTTGTGTTTTAAAAACATTTTATTGTTTTTTCCTGTTTTTTTATGTAAAATTGTTTTGTCTTCATTCAAGATATTATTGTTTTTATGCAAAATTTTAATTTTTTTTTCTAGCATTTAGTTTTTTTATGCAAAATTGTTTTATCTTTATGCAACGTTTTATATTTTTCATGCAAAATGTTATTGTTTTAAATCTTATTTCAGTCAGTGGCTTCAGTGGGAGCTCTGTTTTGGTGCAGGTGCTATAATGGAAATTAAATCCTCTTTCAAATACGATCAGCCATCACCACTGGAGGATCTGTGCCAGGCTTTGTTCCCGAGCATCGTTTACTTTACCTAAACAACCCCTTGATGTTCATCACGTTTCCCTCTGATGTGATATCTTTACAGTCTCCCCTGTGTTTGTGTCTCTCTCCCAGGAAAGGTTACCGTACGCTGGGTTTGTTCTGGGCCGGCTCGCTCTGCGCCAACATGAGCGTGTTTATTACCGGGATCGTGGCAGGTGAGGCTCATCTTCAATCCCCCTGCACCGGTCCCATGATGACGAGCTTTAATCAAATGAACATCTGCCCTGCCGTGTACCATCAGTGTCACAGTTCAGCCTGCCAACACACACACACACACACACACAGAGAGAACAAAACACAGAAACACACTGAAAGCATCTGCTGTTGGATTTTCAAACCGCATACATAAGTGTCATGAGATCACACTGGTCTGCAGGCGGCGCGTCGTCGCCTCTGTTGTGTCATCAGACGTATTTTCCTGTTTGCTTTTGCCTCAAATGTCCTGTGGAGGTTTTAATAGGAAGTTTAATGACAGCGTCACACTGAGATGTTTACAGTGAGTGCTCGTACGATGAAGCACCAGCCTCTAAACGTGCCTCTCTGCCTCTCTGCCTCTGTTTCCCAGGTAAATACGGCTCTGAGATCCGTCCAGCCTTCTGGCTCAACTTCCTGTTCCTCCTGATGCCTGTGTGGGGAGCCATCACTCTGTTCACCAGGCCCAAGGACCGGCCGCTGACCGGGGGATACAATGTGAGTCCTGCACGTGAATAGCACCACCTGGAGATGGATGTGGAGATGTTTGGAGATGTGGTGTTTGCTGGATGTATTTCATTAGTTTGATGTATCTTCCACACAAACGTCATTTATCCATAAAGATTCTGAGGATTTCCCCTGAAAGTTTGATTCATAATTACACACTATGTTCATACAAATCAGTCTATGATCAGGTCTGTTTTCATGCTCCATCCTCAGCCCATTTTATTGATTTTCTGGGATCAACCAATCACATCTTTGAAAAGAGTCCTACCTAGCAACAGAGCTACAAAACTAGCTAACTGCTAATTGTCCTGAATACATATACACATACATTTTTAATCTCCTTAGCATTGAGAACATGATCCTAATTTATCCATGAAAACATTAAAACCTGAATCACACTCATGTCTTTGATTTAAATCTATGTTTATATTAACGGATCACATGACTTCTTGTTTTCAAAAGGAATCAACCAGCTCCTTTGACCTGCTGTTTGGTGTCTTCACTGTTTTCTTGTTCACATCCAGATTTTTAAAGAAATAATAAATGCAACATAGACACATAGTTAGGTTGATAGTTTGTAACACTGAGATCCCATAAGAACAATTTCAGGCACATTTGATCATTTATGAAAAGGTCGCTGATGTTTTTGTCTCACACACTAACTCAGCTTCCACATCCTGAGCCCATATGATGTCAGAGGATTTCAACCAATCAGAAACCCCCCCCCCTGTTGCTGTAATGTTTGAGCTGAGCCTCACTGCTCAGACTGTTACAGACCTGCAGGTGAATACAAAGGAGCATTTAGCTGCTAATGAAGCTGATATTTCCCTCCGGACTGAGCGGCAGAAACAGCCAAAAGAAAAGTGAATATTGGATTTAAATTTGTCAGGAAACACTTTTCAACTCTGAGAATACGTCAGTGATGTGATTACAGTTTTATTTCTCGTTCACTCAAATGGACAAACAGTAAATAATAATGTAGGTTTATGGATGATTAAACCTGGAGTGAGAAGCCTCATCCACACCTCACCTCACATCCTGTCGACATGTCCTCGCAGGCCCAGCAGGCTCAGTGCATGAAGCTGATCTGGCGTCCCGCAGACCTGGTCCTGGTGCTCCTCCTGTTGGCCTCCATGGCCTTCACCGTCCTCAGAGGCCTGGTGAGTACATAACATACAGTGACATCACACTTGCTTCGTCCACCTCTGTAAACAGTCTGTGGTTGACATGCAGCTGGTCACACACTGCAGCTCATACACTGACCACAGTCTGTGGTAACAACCTGATGCTGCTGTTAACACACCAACAAACCAACGAGGGTGAAAACACAACCTCCTCCACAGACATCCTACTGGAATTACTATATAACTGTTGCTATAGAAAGTTTAAACGTGTTTTCTTAATGTTTTAATTCCCTTCTACACTGTACACCTGTGTACATGATGCTACACTGTAGACTCTGCTGAATATAATGTTTTTGTTTTTAAACTGACTGTAACATCTGTCAGGGGATGACAGATGATAAGTAGCCACCTGGCTAACTCTGGCATATTTACAGTAATGGTTATTAATCTGCACGGTCCCTGAAAAAAAATAAGTAAATAAAAAAATATTCAAATAAAGGGAGAATTATTATTTGAAAATCATCTTTTGAGAAATACCAAGAGTTGGATGAGAAAATAAAAACTACTGTAAAATAAGCTTGAGCCTTGTTAGAGCCTGATGTGTAACAATGACCCAAAATGTAACAACAACCGAATTGTTAAAATAAATAAAAAAATTTTAAAAAAGAAACGTGAAATGCAATAACTGGTCAATAATGTAACAAAATTGCTGAGAATGAAGCATAAGAAAAAACATGTAATAAAACCCAAAATGTAACAAGTTGTTACATTTCCGGTTTTATTACATTTTATTAATAACAATTCAGTTGTTGTTGTTGTTACATTTCAGGTCATTGTTACATATCTGGCTCTAACGAGGCAGCTTTGTATTGAAACATGGATCTCTGTAACACTCGGCAAAAAAGTAAATAAATGCAAGTCCCTAAACCTCACATAGTTCTTCATCCCTCCATCATTCATGGCCACAGAGACTGAGCTGCATCATGTTGTCCACTGTGTGCAGGTGGTGTTAGACTCTCCACTGGAGGCCTGTTCCACGTACTTGAAGAACTACGAACCCTACCTGAAGGATCCTGTGGGCTACCCCAGAGTCATGGTGGGTGACTTTCACTCTTTCTCCTCCTCCTCTCCTCTCCTCTCCTCTCTCCTCCCCACCTCTCCTCCCCTCTTCCTCTCTTCACCTCCTCTTCCTCTCCTCCTCTTCCTCTCTTCACCTCTCCTCTCCCTCCTCTCTTCTCCTCCTCTTCCTCTCTTCACCTCTTCTCCTCACCTCCTCTCCTCTCCCACCTCTCCTCTCCTCTTCCTCCTCTCTTCCCCCCCTCTTCCTCTTCCTTTCCTCTCCTCTCCTCTCCCTCTCCTCTCCTCTTCCTCCTCTCCTCTCCTCTCCTCTTCCTCCTCTCTTCACCTCCTCTTCCTCTCTTCACCTCTTCTCCTCACCTCCTCTCCTCTCCCACCTCTCCTCTCCTCTTCCTCCTCTCTTCCCCCCCCTTCCTCTTCCTTTCCTCTCCTCTCCTCCTCTTCACCTCCTCTCCTCTCCTCTCCCTCCACCTCCTCTTCCTCTCCTCTCCATTTTAAACAACAGGCCACATAATGGACCTCTGCCTTCATGGATATCACTTTGCTGGAGGCTTGCCCTTATCTCCTCCACTCTTTGAGCTGCCGGCTGATTACTGAGCCATTTTTCATCATTACAGCAACAATGAGCGTGGGTTGAGAGGCCAGTGCATCTTTGTCTCTCCCTTTCATTTGCACTAAGATGGATAACAGATTACCTCTGTGACTGGCAGTTGCTCGGCCGTCCCTTTGTTTTCTCCTCCTGACCCTGTGCGGCTGTGGGGCTTTGTTGTGTTTTGTCGGGCGAACACGACTTTGTCAATAGGTTATCCAAAGACCTTGTCGGGCTGCGGTCCAGGCACAATTGCGAGTCATTGATCAGACACACGAACCGCATGCGGAGAACTTGATAAGCTAATCCCTCGTCCAAAAACCCCCCATCAGCATCTCACTGGGCGGGAGGAGGGTGTGTGTGTGTGTGTGTGTGCACGGCATGTGAAATTATGTCTTGGTTAGCAGCAGTGTTTGCAGCTCTGTGTGTGTGTGTGTGTGTGTGTGTGTGTGTGTGAATGAAATGAAGTTAGTTTGTTGCACGATGTTACACTGTTCCTGACCGACCTCTGTGTTCATTGATGATGATGAACGATATGTGACAGATTACCGTGGCAGCACTGAAAAGACATTTCAACAAAAGACTGAAGGGCATATATGATTGGCTTTCAGGCCCCGAGCTGAACTCATTAGAATTCATCCAGACCTCAGAGCCACAATGAAAAGAAATCGTTCACTGGTATAATTTGAGGGTTTTATAAAGTGGGAAACTGGCTTTCATGCACCAAATATTTTAAGTTGAAGGTCAAGACAGTCTTTGTAATGACCCTTGGTGGAAGTGGTAATTTGTGCTGAGGGTGCAACTCTGTGTGTGAGAGCGAGCTGCAGAGCTGGAGTTAACATTTAGCAACACTGAGGGTTGATCTGAGTATTTCTGTTTCATTTACACATTTGGATGTAACTTCAAAATGTTACTGCACAACATTTAAGTGACTTCAGCCTCTGGAGGGAACTTTTCAGGTCAGATACTCGCCACAGATTGTTTTTAGGAACAGATGAAGCCAGCGTGATGTGTGGAATTTAAAACCAGGAGTTCGGATCTGAACGTGGCCATGTTGGTTGTTTGGAGGCAGAAGTGACCATATTTGGACATGAAGGGAGGAGTGAGAGGGTGACCTTTGAACCTGAGGTCACTGCTCAATGAGATTGGACTTCAGCACTGCTCTGATTGGAGACCAGAGGTGTCGATCAAATTAACCACGCCCCCTAAAGCTTCCTCTTTTTTTAAGCCTAATATCTACTTAAAAAGTAACTAGTTCCTATTTTGTGACACATCAACACTGTGTCACGACTTCTTTCTTCAACTATGAGCTGAATTTTACAATGAAGATATAAATGTAACAGTTTTGAATATTTAATACCAACTTTTAATAAAACTTTTAAAAAATTATTTTCTACCACGACAGATATTCCCTGAAAATATCTGGACACTGATCAAACATGGTTCACAGCTTCACATGATGGATGAAGTTCTCAAAATATTATCATCAAAATAAAACTGATGTGACGATGACTGTTTATCAAAGTCATTAATTTCCAACAATAATGTACAAAATAATCTTTAGCATACAAAAAAACCAACAGCACAGCCAGTGTCTTTGCAGGCAGCCATGTTGGATGTTGGTACATATGGTCAGACGACTGTTTCCTCTGAGACACAGAATCATTTCAGGGTTGATGATGAGGAGGACTGAGAGGAAGAGTTGACTTCATCTACTGACAACAGACTTATAGAAAAAAAAAAATGTATTGATTGAATATTTCAGGATTAAAAATTAGGATTTTTTAGAGCCAGCACCAAGTGGCTGTTGGTGGTATTACACTTTCTTGCACTTCTTCCACACTGCCCTCGGGTCCCACTTGCTTCGATAAACATGAACATGACCCTTGGCTCCTTTCTGATGCTCTGACGTTGGTCGTCCTTTATTTTCTGCTCAGATTTCAGGTGTGTTTGGATTCTCAGTGCGTTTCCTTTATGCAGAACTTTAAACGAGTGCGTGTGTTTGGACTGTTAAGCAGCTCTGCTCTGTATTCACTGAGAGGAGGTGAAGTGCAGTGTGGGCCAGAGGAGAATGAGGATGTACTGTATTAATTGTGCGCTGGAGTGTTGGTCAGGGCTCAACAACATCATCGACTGACAGTGATGGAGTCGTCTCTCTCGGCTCTGTCGGGCACTTCCTGTCCTGTCCACAGTCAGTGCAACATACACTGTACTGAACAGCAGCAGCTCACCTGCTGCGGGCCACGGCTCGATGAGTGTCGATGATCTGCTGCTGGTTTATTGGAGGTTACCACCAAGGGCAGAGAGAAAACTGGGGATGCAGCGTCTGTCAGCGGCGGCCTGAAGCTGTGGAACAGGAAGTATCAGGGAAACTTAATAAGTATTTTCAAAACAAAACTCAAAACACGTTCTGTACTTCAGTCTTTGAAAAGCTCCAAATCTGTCGCTTTGCACTTTGCATTTTTCTTTCATACAGAAATTCCAAGAAAAAATATATTTGATGAATTTTATTTGTTTTCTATGCATTTTACTTGAACTTTTATCTTCAATTTAATTTCTGTCTGGTCTTATGTGGACTACTTTTAACCCTTTAATGCTGTGTGTATCTCAGAGGATACAGTCATCTGATGTGTAGGTGCAGAAAAATGTTATATTTAAAGATATATTTTCCATAAAACAAGAATAATCTTTCAGATATATTCAGATATTTTAAACACTACAGATAATTCATAATTTAAAGGTTAAAATCTTATTTAACTGTTGTACAGATATTTTCAGGGAATTCCTGTCGTAGTAGAAAATAAACAGAAATAATTTAGTAAGAAAAACATGGATCTAAAGTAGCTAATACATTGTTTATAAAGTGTTTTAAAAGTTGAACTATTTAAAACAGAATTCATATCTTTATTGGAAAATGAAGGTCATAGTCGAGATACATCAGAAAATAGTTAATTTTAAAATTTTACTGGTATTATTGTGTTTTCCCATTAAACACTGTTCAGTCTAATACCGTCTGTGACTCAGTTACTTGGCCGAGAGTCTGGGACTTGGTCACCTTTACATTCAGTTTGTGGTTGAACAACAGTCGTGTTCTGGGAACATGGAGGCGAACTGGGTCCCAGTGAAACCAGTAAAGATGAGATGCACTGAATAAATAGATTTTACTGTAACTTTTATTTTCATTTCTTTAATTGTATCATTGTAAAACACTGCTGCATCTCATGTATGAACGGTGCTTCACAAATAAAGATGATTATTGTTAATGTCAGTTCATCAGATTAAATGAGGAACAGCTACATGTTGAGAACTGCTGTGAATAATAAGGATGTTTTTGTGGTGCCTGTTTTTCCAGATGCTGCACTTGTTCTTCTACGGCCTTCCTCTGCTGGGTGCCTTTGTTTACGGCCTCCTCAAACCCGGCTGCATGTGGATGTTGGACTGGACCATGTTCTTCGCCGGAGCTGTGATCCAGGTAACACCACAAACACACACAGTCAATACGTGGAAGTGGATGTGCACACACAGCCGGGGCTGCAGAGGCTGCACTGAAGCTAAAGTTACAAACATAATGAATCTCTCTGATGGATTAAAGTGTTTCATCAGCAGTTTACATGAAGCAAAAAGAGGCCTGACACATGTCGCAGCAATTAACTGCTTGTCGCGAGCTTTCATCCTGTTAATAATGACCTGGACCACATTTATGCTTTGAATTATTTTCTCTGTAATAAACAGGCTGGTGGTGTTTTTCCTCCGTATTGATCTGACAGAGAGAAGCGTGAAAAGAGGAACTCTGTGATTAAAGCATATAAGAAGGTGCAGACTGTCTTTTAAATAGCCAGATCCTCAAGTCTGCACATGCTCTGTGAAGTGATTTATCTTCCTGGGCTGTTTCTGTATATTTCAGTGGAGTAATAACTGTGGGAAACAGACTCAGTAACCTTTCAAGTCGTTCCTCAGGAGAAACACTGAGGCATCAAATGACCGACCTGTGTGAACAGAGCACAGCGGAGTCAGTGCTGATATGGACAATTTACACTTTTCTTATTAAGGAAACTCAATCTAACCCACAGATGGTTTATACAAATGGATGCAGCAAAAGTCTCAAAAGTGAAACTGATGCAAGAAGTGCAAAAAAACCGCAATACCACCAATGTCCACTAGAGGCAGACTTCAAAAAACTCTTTCCACAAGTTAATCTGATCATTGATACTGATCATTAATCAGATATGCATTAGGCTTTATGGGCGGGGTTAGTTTGAACCTGACTCTCATTCTCATTGGGTAGCATTCTCGAGTTCAAGGGTCAGACCCGCCTCCTCACTCCTCCCTCCACATTCAAATATGGTCGATTCTTTTTTAAAATTTTATTACTACTTTTTATTTTCACATCTTATTAAAACAGATAATTGGTCCTAAACACAACTTATGGTTTTTAAATTGCACTTTATTATTTTTATTTGTTCTGTTTGTTTCTTGTCTTTTAAGTAGTGATATTTATTAATCCATCACTAATCATGATAGATATTTGCACCTGAAGGAGAGTTTGTTATCTTGCTCTCCTCCTGTGTATCTAATACAATTTAGCAGTTAGCCAGCTAGCTTCCTTTTGAAAACAGGCCCAGTCAGGATGTAGCGTCCATAGCTCCTATTTATTGCTCCATGGATATTTGAAAAACAGAGTAAAACTGTAAAACATAAAGAGCTAAATACCCTGAGCATAGTGCAACATATGGCTAAAGTTAGCTTAAACACAGAAAATAGGAACCAAATAGCTTTAGCGAACCTCTAATGATGAACAAATTTCACATTTCTTTTAACAATTTTGCACAAATAAAGGCTGAAAAAAATACTGCTCATGTAAAGAAGGTAAAACTTACAGACGGTGATGTCACAGGCGTAAACAAACGGCAGACGGCAGCGGACTGACCGCTGCTCATGTGCGCACTGAGAGCGAAAACAATATGGCTGACTTCCTGTCACAACTTCCTCTCTAACCAGCCTCTTCAAAATAAAAGACGATTAAAATGCTATCTAATACAACGATTATACAGAACATGTTAAAGGCAGAACGTCTGTGATTTTGTTGTATGTTACAATCTGATTCTGTCTCCAAACAACCAACACGGCCACGTTCAAACTCCTGGCTTCAAAATCCACATCCTGTCGTCCCCCCACAGTCTGTGGTCTGACTCCCTCTGTGTCTCCTTCCAGTGCCAGTGGGCCCACATCGGGGGGTCGCTCCACCCTCGCACCACAGCCCCGTTCCGCATCCCGCATGATGCTCTGTGGTTGGTGCTGGCAGCTAACGTGGTCTACGCAGCGACTCCCATCCTGGTGGCGCTGCGGGTTCAGAGCGACCCTTACTTCTTCCTGAAGATCTCGCCCTTCCCGGGGCAGACGGGTTTGCCGAACAGCGAGGAGAAAGATACGCTTGTAACCAAGTACAAACAGAAATGATAGCTCTGAATCTTTTCTGATCTTTGGAGTTAATTATCTGTCAGTTGATTTGTGAAGAGCTGCTTTATTTCAGATGCTGTATTTTAAAAAAGCCAAAATACAAAACATAATTTTGCCCAACTTTCTTGGAAATAGTAGACGTTTAATAGTTTGATTTCAACACTGATGTCCATAAAGAGTGGAACAGCTGATTGGTCAGTGAGGATGATGTCGTGATGTAGCACTTTTGTCCATCCTGTGATGTTTCAACATATTTTTAGGATCTTTGTGAAACTCTGTTGATTCTGGTGATCCTCTCACTTCTTGTTGAGCTCCACCATGAGGTTGACAGTAAAATATTTCATTAGTTTTTGGATGGACTGCCCTAACATCAGGTTTAGTCCCGGTGCACAGCAGATAAATAAATCCCCAGACTCTCCCCAGGTTTACAGATTGATCCAGATATTCACGGGATGAACGATACTGACTCCATTAAAACCACGTCATCCTGCACAACAATGAAGTTGTTATATAGTTGATATTTGACATTCATGTTCTCCTAAAGATTTTTTGTAACTTTGAAGATCTTCTGACTTCAGTGCCACCATCAGATCTTCTTTTAATTTGCATTTTTCATCATCACCTAATACCTGGCAACATGACTGACATTCCCATCAGCCCCAGCTGCACCAGTGTGAACCTGTGAGAAACACTGAGATGAACTAGTGTTAAAAATCATCTGACTGTTGAACCTTTGTGACCTTATGTCTTCAGAACTTCAGTAAATAGTAGATTGAAGACTGAAGCAGCTGCTGCAGAGTTTCATGTCTTATCTTCAGGTGGGTTTCAGGAGGTCACTGGTTGCACTGTAACAGAAGCATCATCAACACAACTGGAAACATCAGGAAACATCTGGAGCAGCTTGTTGAACACAAAGCAAAAGACAAACAATGAAAATGATAAAAAACACTAAATGTAACCTCGGTGTTGTGTTGATGTTACAACCGACTGTTCACGTGTACAAATTAAAGACTCTTCTCACTGCTTGAAAGTAAAACAGTTGTTTCATAAGAGATTTAAATAAACTCCAACCTGACACTCAAACACTTTCATATTGTAGGTTTTTCTTTGCTGTGTGACAGAGACTGACGACGAGCAGCTGTGAAGGAGACAGAAAAACTCCCACAGTCGAGCACAGAGCTGAGCCGAGGAGCTTCAACAGCCACGAGGTTCAGCTGCTGATGTTTGAGAACATGAAACATGGATGAAGCTGCACATGAAACTTTAAAACACATGAAGTGAACTCTCTCTCTGTGTGTGTGTGTGTGTGTGTGTGTGTGTGTGTGTGTGTGTGTGTGTGTGCACTCAGTACATCAAACAACATGTTCTAACTCACTGGGTCAATGTTGGATCAACTTAGTTTCCATAAAGTAATAAAAAAAAACCAAAATGTTGCATAAAAGTAATAAAATTAGTAAAAATATTGCATACAAATACTACAATATTGAACACAAACAACAAAATATTTGATACAAAATAGAATGTTCAGCAATAACAATTAAATTTTGCATAAAAATAATAAAATATTGAGTAAAATATAAAAATATTGCATAAAAATAAAGTTGAATTAAAACTAAATTCTGTGTAAAACCTACAAAATATTAAGAAAAACAATGAATATTACATTAGAAATATTACAGCATTGAACAAAAACAATAAAATGTTGCATAAAAATAAAATATTGAGTAAAATTTAAAAAAGCATAAAAATAATGAAGTCTCGAACAAAAATAATAAAATGTTGGGTAAAAACAAATAGGGTTAAATGAACCCAGTGTGTAGTTGACCCAGTTAAAACAACCCAACATTGTCTAGTGTGTGTGTGTGTGTGTGTGTGCAGGCTGTGTAGTAACTCCACAGTAAACAGACGTTTACACTGAATTAAAGAAAAGTCTCCAGGATGAGCTGCATCATGTGCGTCGGTCACGTCAGAGAAGCTGATTATTTATTGTATTTATTTATTAGGACATCGTCACTCTGATCAGATTTTTACTGGAGACCGACACTGACCACCAGTTGGACCGACTGGTACAAACAGGTTTATTCTTCCTCGACTGTTGAAGAAGAGTTTTGGAGTTTGGTGCAGTCACATAATTCTCCAGCTCTATCTTAAGCTCCATTTGGTGCAGATTAACGTTACAGGAGGAGGTGGGGAATTAAATATTCACTCTGCTGCTCGGTGATTTAACTCGTCAGAAATATTACAGGGTCTGGTCTGTAATGGATGTGGACATTCAGCTGGACGGAGCCACACACCGGAGAGCTGACAGGAGGGATCTGAGTAAAAACTGTTGGAGTCCAGTTCAATCTGAACACCTGACACTGAGCAGGTAGTTGTCTCCAAAGTCCACTGGGAATAAAAATCCATAAATCTACTAAAGAAAATCAAAGAAGAAAGACGCCTCTGACCTGATATAAAAACATATGAATATAGATAAATGCCACAGACTGTATAGACAAATGGACGAAGTAACCAGGGCTCAAAAATGAAGCTGAAGTGCAAAACAGCGCAATACCACTAATGACCACTAGAGGTTGGCTCAAAAAAAGTCAACTGACTTCAATTCAAAAAAATTTAATCTTGAAATACTCAGTCAATATGTTTAGGGGCGGGGCTAGTCTGATTGACAGGTCTGGTTTCCTGTGGTTTCCAGGTGGTTTGGAGGCTCATTCACCAGTGAACTCCAGTCTCATCCTCATTGGACAGTGTCCTCAGGTTCAAAGGTCAGACCCGCCTCCTCACTCCTCCCTTCATGTCCACATATGGTCACTTCCTGCTCCAAACAACCAACATGACCACATTCAAATATCAAAGTCCTGCATTCAAAAAATTCACAAACCAACAGGTGACGTCATGTTAGCTTCACTCATTCTACAGTAGACACACACACACACACACACACACACACACACACACACACACGCCTCTGTGTTGGTGTGAGCATGTTTCCATTAATCAAATCAACAAAAACCCTTTTTCTACTTTTGTTAATTTCCACACTAAGCTGATTAAAGCAGGATAAGCAGATCTTCAAGCAGAAAAACACAACAACACAAAACATCTCTGCCTTCCTCCTACAAACACTGATATCATCCAGATGGGATTTAAATTACAGGAGGTCCAGAAAAACAGAAGGTAATTGCAGCTGTAATTATTACTGGAGGTGTGTGTGTGTGTGTGTGTGGTGGGGGGGGGGGGG
>OOFC01009862.1:1438-12865 GCA_900323345.1 Pseudochromis fuscus
AAACAATTCAATAAGAACTGTGCCAGAGATAGCAGTGATGCCCGATGTGATGCCAAGCCCAGGGCCCTCCAACCATCTGATATTGACAAAACACCCGGCTCACACTGAGGAGCAGATTTCATGGAGATGCTTGGTGGTTGGCTCTGTGTAAATGCACACCGAGGGGAACAGGGGGCAACAGTCTGAGATGGGCAAATGCTGTATTTTTGTAGCTGTTGGATATCTTGTTTAAAGCAACTGGTTTCACAGTGTTATGTACAGGACTGAATCAACGAAACAGAAACTGGATCTGACAATTTCACTGGTGAATTACAGACAAAGGTCAGAAAACAGCAGGAGATCAAATCCCTTGGTTAGAAATGTGAGCTGGTAATTGTAGGTGAAAAACACTGCAAAGATGAAACTCAATAAAATAACAATCTTTATTTGTTCCAAGTGGTTTCACATAACTCAACATAAAACAGCTGAAAATTCAAGGTTCCTGCTGTTTTTAGGAGAGAAAATGTTCAAGGACTTTTCCAGGATGTCAGAGTTAGTGCATCATCACTGAAAATCCTCATTGTGCTCTGCTCTATTTGTCAGGGCAACTCATTGATTTTTATTTTACACAATCTCCAGAAGTTTCCCAGGAAAAGAGAATAGGTTTGAAACATGTCAGGTTTTCCAGAATGAGTGGGAACCCTGCAAATACGCCACAAAGGTTTTGGTTCTCATACCGTTCAGGAACAAAAAGAGAACGAGATGCATCCTCAGATTTCTTTTGACGTTATTGTGTAAAGACTCTGCCGTGTGTGCGTGCTGTAGACCCTGCAGAGCCTCTTACTTCACTGTGTGTGATGTGATGAACTCCATGAGATGTTGGAAACCCTCTATCCTGCTTCACGAGGACATGACCACACCACGTCCTTTCTGCAGATTGGTCAGCAGCATAATCCGCATGAAAGCAGGTCACAGAGGGATGGTCCCGCCCCAGCTGGACATCCTGCTGGGTGTGTCCAAGAAGATGGTCCATTTAGGTCACAGAGGGACGGTCAGCAGCAACACTCAGACAGACTGTGGCACAGCAGCCTGCACTGTTGACACAGGGCAGGTGCTTCATGGAAAAACACTAGTTCTGACTCATCATTTGGAGCCGCACCAGAAAGTCAGTGGAGATGACTCAGTCCTGGCTGTTTTCTGGTCTTCAGCTCTCCACCTTTGGTGAGTGTGTGTCCACTGTGGCCTCACATGTGTGCTGCTGACAGCAGTAGGAGCTGAGGTGGCCTCCTGCTGCTGCAGCCCATCCTGCTGAAGGATGCACATGTTGTGAGTCTGAGCCACTTTCCTGTTAGTGTGAACAGTGGTTATCAGAGTCCTGCAGTTTCAGCCCCTCAGGAGATATTTTGGGAAGAACCTGGATAAATACATTATGAAGAAAAAGAAGGTGTAGATGAGGTTTTCTTGGTCTTAATGGATGAGAAGAAAGTTGCAGCAGCATCACTGACTGTCAGGGCCACATGTCCACTGATGGTGGCAGACCTGGCTGTGGGAGTCTGTCACCTTTGCAGTGTTTTCTCTGTAGTCCTCTGTGTCCTGTCATTGTGGCAGGAAAGTAATTCACTTGCTGATCTGTTGCATTGTGATATCTTTGCTGATTGGAGTTGGGCAGCACTCATCAGCTCGTCAGCATGCCTCACTTTACACACTGCATTTAGGATCATGTGTATTTCCAGGATCTAGAACACAGTCCGAGCGTCGTGCATGAGGAGGCGGTGTGCGGTCTGCTTTTCTGGAGCTTTGACTGTGGTTACTTACCGGTCCGGCACAGGCCTTCATGGACCTTCAGGGACCCCACATGGACCTTTGCAGCCATGTTGAAACTGGGACGTGACCTTTACAAGTAGAAGTCCTGCAATCACATTCCCACTGAAGTAAAAGTAACAGCATGACCAGAATATATGTGGTGATGCCGTTACTGTGAAAGACAAGTCAGTAAAATGAATTTGTTTCAGAAACATCTTTCTTCTTCTTCTCTTCTTGATGATGAGTATTTAGTTTTTGTTGTGAAATGTTTTTTCATTGTTAAATACTGACATGAAGTCACCTGAAACAAGACCAGTTCCAACCAGACAGTGATTTTCATATGAAGTCACAATACAACCCAGTTGGAAACCACTGGTTTATTCTGTAAAGATGCTCTGTACTTCATCAGCTGGTTTTGTGGGAGTCCTTTGTAAAATGTCATCTGTAAAGTCTGTCAAATGAAAGCAAACAAAGCCATGTGTTCTTCTCAAATGATATTTCATAGGTTTCTACTGACACAGATGAGAAACTGCCAGTGGTAAACACTAATGTGAAATCGATTGTGTTGAAATTGTGTTAAAATAAGTGATGCCTGCACATGCCTGCCTGCTCTTCAGACAAACGTGAAGTGTTTCCCTCAGATTTAAAGAGAATGAGCAGAGCTGCAGTGGGCTGACAGCCATCTACATGCTGTCCTTTCTGTTGATCACCACAATTTCACAGTTCATGTGAAAGTCAACTAAAAACCAATTAAAACAGGTTCACGCTACATTCCTCCTCATTTCCACAGATCACAGAGAACTGCCGGCAGAATTAAAAGGTAAGATCTGGTAATTACCTCCAAACCGGCCAAAAAACTCAGATCTATTATGTGATTTCTTCACCGGGCTTATCAAGGCCTTATCAGACTGCAGGCTGATTACTGAGCAAAACCCTGTGATGAAAAATGAGAAAGAAATAGCAAAAGGGAGTGTAAAATAGCAGCAAACAGCAGAGAGACGAGCCGTGCAGCACCCCCAGGACCACAGGTGATTGTAGATTGTGGATAAAATGCCCCCAGGCTCCCTCCTCCTCCTGCAGCAGCAGACGGACAGAAAGATGAAAGGATGCATGGAAGTGTGGGGAAATGAAAGGAGGGGAAGACTAGATGAAAGAGAGGAGGTCAAGTGTGAGAGATGGAGCGACAGGTTTTCATCATATCTCCCTCTGTTTTTTTGTTTTTTTGGATTAATGACCCGTCACCTCCCAGCCCTGATTAGCCTGCTTTACTCATGCTCATTTACAATAGGTGATAGCACTTCATGGGTGAGTTGGTTCACATCTGGCGGCCACGAGAAGATAAAGGGATGGAGGAAAACCGCAGACTGAGATGAAGGGATGTAATCAGTGGCACGTTGACAAAAATGAAAGGAAGTGTGTCGGCTTCAAAGGAGGCGACGGCTTTGAGTGTTTTCAGGAAAACTTGATGTGGAGATGTGAAGCTCAGGCGGACAGGATGCTGCTGAGTGATACACTGTGTGTGTGTGTGTGTGTGTGCGCGCGCGTGTGTGTGTGTGTGTGTGTGTGTGTGTGTGTGTGTGTGTCAGACAGCACAAACACCTGTAAAACATTCCAGATCAAACAGCACTTGGTGGTGTCAGGTCATTGACTATCCGACTCTGTGTAAAGGAAAGGTAGCGTTAATTAGACTAATGCTTTAGAGTCAGAGTATTTGTCACTGACAGAATACATAGAAAGTGTAGCACAGAGTAAATGATGCTGCTACATACAACTGCATGTTGTGGGTTCAGTCCCTGGGTGTTGAGAGTCTGATGATGTTTCAGATCCTGGCCGTGTGGACCCTGTAGTCTGATACATCTTGGCAGACAGACGGAGGGTGAAGAGTTTGTGTGAGATCCTCCTCATCACGCACCATGGGCAGCGACTGACCATCTGAGATGGTACAATATCTAAATGCAGCAGCTCAGGAGGGTCTCTGTGGTCTCTCTGCAGAGTGTGGTGGGGATGGGGACTTTTTACAACCTCTGGAGAGACCACAGCTGTTGCTGGGATTTCCTGGGTCAGCTGGTGCTGAGAGACCAGGAGAGGTTCACTGCCAGGTGACACCATGAAACTTGAAACTCTCCATGGAGGAGCTGATGATGATCGAGTAAAGGTGACTAAATGTTTTGTGTGAGCAGTTTGTCAGTGCTGCATTTCCTCTATGTTGAATTAAAAACCTCATCTCTAGTAATGTCTGGAGCCCAAATACAGACATGAACAGAGGGGACTCCACTGAACACAGTGAAGAACAGACTGGGAGGATGTTACTGCTGATTGGTTGATGTTAATGATTTTTTAAAAATGTTTACAAAGTGTCAGTGGATGTAACTTCAGCTGGGTTGCAGCAGGTTGTATGTTTTACAGGGGTCTGTGAACGCCTCACAGTGAATGAGAGAGGAGTGGACAGCAGCTCCAGTCTGCTGTGTCTGCAGGTGAAGACATGGATGTCTCTGTCCTCTGTAGTGCTGCTAAAAGGCTTTTATTGTCACATCTAAAGCTGATGTTTGGAGCTAGAAGTCACCACATTTGGAAATGAAGGATGGTGTGTGTTGTACAATGGCTTCAAAGACTCTTCTATTCACTTCTTCCACACTCGCTTCACTTGGGACCTGGTGGAAAATGGATCTTTAATAGATTATTTTTTTCAGTTGCTGGTCAGTATATAATTGTAGTATGTGTAAAACAAGTATAAAAAATTATTTATTTGAATAATTTGTTGGGCTGAATACTTTTACATGAGGGGCTGGAAATGACCTCTGCTCTAAATCATGAGAAGCTGTTGTGGTGACTTCACCACAGAGATCACATGGTGAAGACCTGCTCTGCATTCATCTGCAACAAGCAAGTAGTGAAAAAAAGAAAAGATTTCATAGATTCCCAGGATATTAAAACCACATCCATACGCTCTGTGCGGACCAGTGTGCTGACGCAGAAATATTTGCACATTATGCATTATTTTGCTTAATGGATGAGCTCATTAGCATAAGTGTTATGTTTAATGTATCATGGTGTCCCAGCCAGCATGATTTATTAAACATGACAGCAGAACACGAGACTTGTATTTTAAGTTTAAAGCTACATGTGATTGATGATTGTCAGTAAGATGTCAAAACACAAACAACAGTTAGAACACACACACCACTGTTTGTCACCTGTACTATCAAAATAATGGTTTTTAAGTCACCATAAAATCACATCAGATCAGTTTTGTAGTCGATATTTTGCAGAGTTCACAGTTCAGGTGCTACACTCTGTTCAAATCAAGTGTCTGATCACAGTGTAACGTCCTGAGATGGTGACACAACAGGAGGAAAATAAAAGCACCAGATAGTGTTTGCTTCACCATCAGAGGAGGTACAAGTACTCACATGCTGTACTATAGGAGCACAGATACTGGTGTTACCAAAGACTCTGGTATAAGTAGAAGTACTGATTCAACTCCTGTACTCAAGTAAAAGTAAAAAAAGTACTGACATTTACTTTATACAAAAGTAAAAATGATTTTTTTTTTCATGTCAATGATAAACAATACTTGTTTAGATAACTTTGCAAAATGAAAAAAAAAAAATCAGTGTTGTCAATTGATTAAAAACATTTCATCTGATTAATCACCGTTTTAGGCTGTGATTAATCACAATTAATCACAGATTTAAAATACATGCACATGACTGAAATGTTCTTGAATGATTTTATCAATGCCTCCATGTAAAAGTGATTATTACTGTATACAATTAACTTTACAGTACTTCAAATATGTGCTTTAATTCAATCATTAATGTGGACTATACAGCTGTACCTTTGTCATGTCCCCACATTTTCTTTTTCTTGAAATTGCATTTGAACACACCACGAGGACTTTTTACTGACCTACTAGTCATTTTTCTGAGCTGACCTTGAACACATCATATGTCACTTTGTTCACTTTGCTAATCAGCTTTTATTCTGCAGCTTTTAACACAGATTTCAACGTGGGATTATTATTTGTGAGTGCGGCGCCGGCCACAGTGTTGAAGTGCACTTCAGGTGTCTGCTTTGATGAGCTGAGCGGTCCTGCTGCAGCAGCCAGAGGTGATGCAGTACTTTCATCCTACAGACAGGTGAAGGTAACGTGGCTGCAGGAGCTGAAGTTCCTGTGCAGACTGAAGGCTGCTGAACACTGACGGAGCACAGCTTCCTGTCAGTCTCATGCTGTCACTCATTGTGATGCTGTGATGTAATGCCGATGAGAAGTCCATACAGCTCTGGGCATGTGATTCATTTGCGTTAATAAATAAATAAGATGTTAAGATCTCTGGATTAATCACGTGTGTTGACAACCCTACTATAAAAATATAAACTTAAAAACTAATGTTCAACATTTACCTTAAACTTCCCAAGAAAACCGCAGCCGCCCAGCGAGTTTCCAGCTTTTTCCAGTCACGCTCTGAGGTTACGTCTTTTATGTTGCATTGTCACTTTAACGGTGGAAGTGGAACAAAGCGTAATGGAAGCTATTAGTAACAGTGTAAGGAGTACAAAGTACACTCTAGCATTCAAATGTAGGGAGTAAAAGTAAAAAGTCGTCAGAAAAATGAATACTCAAGTAAACTACAGATACTTGTAAAATCTCCTCAAAGTATTGGTACTTCGTTACTTCCCACCATAGACCGTATATAGAAATGGATGAAGCAACCAAAGCTCAAACAGTGTAATCCCACCAACAGCCACTAGAGGCTGACTACAACTGACTTCAATCCTCAAATATTCAGTCACTACATTGTTTCCACAAGTCATTCTGATGTCATCAGATGAAGTCAACTCTTCTTCTCAGAGATCTGGTGGGAGGAGCTAGGGGCGGGGCTAGTCTGATTGACAGGTGGTCCATCTGAGAATCATTTCATCGTTAAAGAGATATTAGGCCGACAGAAGGGGAGGAGTTAGGGGCGGGGTTAGTTTAGCTCTTACCTCCAATGAGACAAGGCCTTGAACTTAAATCTCACACACACTGGACAGAGTCCTCGGGTTCATTGGTCAGACCCACCTTCCCCCTCCTCCCTTCAAATCCAAATATGGTCCCTTCTGGCTCCAAATACATGGCACACTCCAAGTACATGGCAAATGTTAACCTCCTGGCATCAAAATATGGGTATGAACACCAATATGCAGTGTAAGTTACTGATAATTAGCAACTAATTACTAATTACTATTACTATTACTGCCTTGCTTTTTTTTTCATTTCTGTTCTCGATGCACATCCCAGATGAACTGTGCTCTACAGTCTACCTGCATTTAAACATGTACGTTCACTGTGTTTGCTATGTAGTAACGTAGTACTCCAAAATACCAGGGTGCATTTAATTTGGAAACACATATAAATTAATGTCTATTTAATGTAATGTGTCACGTGAATATTAACCTCAAAAATAAATCTTCATCTATGTGAAATCTAACATTCATGTGCAGTTGCAGTGTTTTTGTTTTTTTCTGCTTCTTGTTTCATCATCACTGTTATACACTGAATACATATTGTATAGTAAATCAGCTGTTTTTCTTCTGGGAGAGACGCTGGTGAAATTACCGTGATGACACTATATTCACTGGAAAGTGCAGCTCTCAGGAACCATTGGAATTTTTCCAATTGCACCAATTGTGATATAATTACGGTAATCCAAAGTCCATGTGCAGACGTAGCGCCGATGCTACGCAGACTTGAACAGATGCAGTGGTCTCCACTTACATTGCTCTGTATTAGCGATATACCTGAGGTGTTCTCCTCCACTTTAGTTTGGTGAAGAGCTTTGCTATGGGTCACTAATTGCTAATGTCTTCTCTCCTAACGTTAACCGTGGCTGGGTTGTGTTGATGTGATAGGCTAAAGTTGAGCTGCTTCGGTGCTAAGCTAACTCCTTCTTACTAAGAAGGCATCACTCGACCTTTTTCAGCGGTGCCGTCAGGGCCTTTCTGAAATATTCTCATTCATTGGACCGACAACTCTCACATGCTCTTCATCTTCATGTCTGATGTGTCCACAGCTGATGACTGGTTCAGTGTCACCGTGGCAGGTGAAAGTTTCCAGTTGTCACCATGTGGTCAGGATCCAGCTCCAGCCCCTGAAGCCTGAGGACACTGCACCTGCTGGCAGCTCCTGTTGTGCTGATCCAGACTGAAAAATCTGGACTAGCTATCTCAACACTTCTGTTCCTGGTCCATCCTTATATAGAAATATGTAACCCCAGGAATTTGGATTGATGTGTGTTTTATCATGAACACAGTACAAAGTAAATATGTCAGCAGCAGCACAGAGAGAGTTGATATGGTCACAGTATCCCTCCCATAGAGCTGCTGTTGTCTTCAAGGTGATGTGAATAACTAGTACAGTGAAATAAATACATGTGGTTATGAAGTAATGAAATATGTAAATATCATGATGAAGGCCTTTACAAAGATCACAGCTGCAACCACTGAGTTGAGTGTTGCTGAAGAGGCTGTTTGACTGCCACCACTCTGTACATTATACTGACATCTGTAAGTATCAGTTGAACTAGTCTCATTTGTTTTGACTGACAGCTGACACATTATTGACTCATTTCTGTATTTATTAGGGCTTTATTGTTTGTTTGTTTGTTTGTTTCAGGTTGAATAACACAGCAGTCTGTATCAGACAGTGAGCCAGTGTAACAAGATTTCACATCCAGTGCAGTGAAGCTGATCAGCTGTGGGTTTGTACTGTGTGTAGAGCAGATACCTGGGAAGTAGACTGGGTGTGGCCTGCTTTGTATTTTCCTTCTCTACACACATTAAGGTCTTGGAGATGTCAGGAAAGGAAAAAGTGGCCACTCACCGGTGGTGCTGATTACCAGCAGTGGTATGAACAGTCAGGTCTCAGCTGACCACGTCTTAGACCTATTTGCACTGAATAGTTTGTGGAGGAGAACATAATGGGAAACATCAGACCTAGTGCTAGGAGGAGTAGTCCAATACTCAGACATGCCCCACCCTCTGGTTTCCATCTTAGTGCAGCAGGATTCATACTGCAGCAGCAGACTGATCCAAACACATTCAGAGACTCCAGAGACTGAGGTGACGGTGGAGAAAAGCCGCTGATGGTTGGACCTCTGAGAGAACACTGGTGGAGATGTTCTGGGTCATGCTGGGAGGACATGTGGTCAGGTCTGGACTAACCTGTGGAGTCCATGCAGCTCAAGTGCTCAGTGTTCACTCCAAAACTGATGTGATGAACATTTGCATAGACTGTTAACCAGCACTCTGGGAGCAAAGTGCTCTGATTGGATGATGTGGAGCAATGATGGCACTGAACAATAAGGGTAAAATGAAGGATTTTTAATTGTCATGTGGATTTTACAAGGAGCCTGTGAAGAGAAGTTAACATGGGACATCAGTCTTACTCATTGCTGTCAGCACTTATATGTTGATTCATTTGATTGATTATTTGTAATTAATAATAACACACTATGCTGTGGGAGGAGGAGCCTTTGTGTCACAGTCAAAGTTTTTACAGTGTACAGAAACACAGTGGGGGATGGAATCCAAAAACTTGTGAAAGTCAGAGCAGACAGATTGAAAAAGATGCTTATGGGAAATAATGAGGTTCCAATTTGCTGAAGAATGGCTGGTCTGATAAGAAAGAGGGAATCACAACAATGAGAGAGACAGAGAAAGTGGAGATTAAGCAGCGAGGAGGACGGAGACAGAGGGAGAGATTTAGAGGCAGAATATTCAGAGCATCTGTTGTTGAAGCCGATGACAATGCCTCATTATTGTAGTCATTAGGGAAGCAGAGAGTGACAGAGTAAGAGACACAGAGTGAGACACAGAGGGGGAGTAATAAGGGTGTAAAGGGACAAAAAAAGAAAACATATAAGACAGATGGCCACTACAGACTGATGGATGGAGAGGAGAGTTCACCTGCTTTTTATTTGCTGAACAAAAGAGAGTTTACCATTTTTAAAGATCAGATAAAACTTATTGATCCCTGTGGGGAGATTGGCTTCCTGCAGCAGGTTATGGGCTTCAGCAGGGAAATAGGAAACTATGATATGAGCCCCGAAGAAAGTGGGCAATAAAAACAAACAGCAGTAGCAGAGCAAACCAAACATTAGAAGCAGAGAGCAGTAATTATAGAGCATAAAAATCTACTGTGGGGTTATGTAAACACATGCTGCCAAAGATGCAGACATATGTTCAGGAGGGAAGATGCAGAATAATAAAAATCTAGTTCATGAGTCAGAAAGGTGGATCCAGTTCATCCTGAGGACAACATGATTGTCCAGTGTACACATCTTCATGGCAGTTCATCAAAGAGTTAAAATAATAGATCCAACAAATACAAGCCTGCTTATGGTCCAAGAGGACAAGCCAATGGATCGTCAAAGATGTTGGGGTCCATCATCTGGAAACCATGATGTCAGAACCAAATGGTGTACCAGTTCATCTCGTACAAACAGCTAACAATCTGAAAGGACTGCCCAAGAAAACAGATCAGACACGATCAGGCCTTTACACTGTGAAGCTGAAGAATAACCAGTGAAAGGTCCAGTGAAAGGTAATTACTGGTGAAACACTCTGGCTGCATGGCTTGTGATTTTGCACAGGAGTGTCATCACTTTATACAGTCGAAGCCACCGCGTCTCAAAATGAAGCCAATGCAGAAACCAAATGCAAGGAAATGCAATACTCCCAACAGCCACTAGAGGCTGGCTCCAAATAAACTCTGGCTCCAACTGACTTCAATCCAAACATCCTCATCTTCACTCCTGAAATATTCATCAATACATTTCTCCACAAGTCACTCTGATGTCATCAGATACAGTCAACTCTTCTTCTCAGTGATCTGGGGGGAGGAGTTAGGGGCGGGGTTAGTCTGATTGACAGGCTTGGTCTCCAATGAGGCCAGACCTGAACGAGTGTCTCATACCATTGGGTAGCATCCTTAGGTTCAAGGATTAGACCCGCCTCCTCACTGGTATCTTTCAATCCAAATATCATCCCTTCTGGCTGCAAACAACCAAACAGGAAAGATTAAATAACAAACTCCTGGTTTCAACACATGAGTCAACAAATCAGTGGGTGGCATCACGTTCTATGACCAGACACTATGGACTGGACTGTCTGATGGACACTGACATCCAAGCTGCCAGTCTCGCCTGCATCCTGTGCTGTGGTTGTAATCACACTATTCCCACAGGCTCCTGGCAGCAGTAACTGGTGAACATGGAAGTTGATGCACAGCCTGGAGAGCGTGAGCATGACTGACAACATGAGGGAAGACAGAGTGGGAGACAATGAAATAAAAGGAGAATTTCCTGCATCTTGTTTTATTTAGGGTTGGTGTCTGTGTCTGTATTTTCTGTGTGAGCTGCAGGTCTGTGTGTGTGTAGGGTTTGTCAGAGAGGGGTTTGCATTGTGAGCTGCAGGTCTGTGTGTGTGTAGGGTTTGTCAGAGAGGGGTTTGCATTGTGAGCTGCAGGTCTGTGTGTGTGTAGGGTTTGTCAGAGAGGGGGTTGCATTGTGAGCTGCAGAGCAAAAAACAGCCTTTCAGTCAGAGCGATAAGACGACCTGTGCCTGCCTGTCTCCACAGCCACACAAACCTGACGGGGAGGGAGG
>OOFC01009871.1:1151-27012 GCA_900323345.1 Pseudochromis fuscus
CCAGGCGCACGCCGCTCCGTCTCCCGCACACGGCACTGACGTCACCCGCGACACAACAATGGGTTCAAAGGCCACATGCAGCAGGAGAGGGGCATCAACCACAGACACCACCGCTGCTCTGTCTGTAGGGCAATATGTGTTTTTTATACTGCCTCTTTATTTTTTTCTTTTTGCATCCTGATGCATGTTTTTTTAAATGTGGTCATGGTTGGGTGTGTTCATCATGGCTACCACCAATGAGGTGTTTGGGATGGTCCAACAACAGCCCCCTCAGTGATGCTCATGCACTGTCTGTATGAATGCTTTCTAGGCTGCTAGAAATAACAATAAAAAGTCATGCAATGGGTTTATTCTTAAATACTTATGGTTTAAAATTTCAATCTTTTCTGGCAACAAACCCCCCAAAAATAAAGAAAAGAAAAATATATAATGGCATTAATAATACATAATTACATTGACATATTTTCTAGTTATTTTTAAAACACACACCCATACGTGCATTCAAAGTGTATTTTGATCCATGGAAATGTTCCTCCAATCCACAGTGGCCAAACACAGATCCCTTTCTCCGTTGATTCTCTGTATTACCAGATTCCCTCTTTGTTTCCCCTTTGGAGGTTTGCAGTGACACAAAGGGGGGACTCTGGCTGCTGATTCTCATATTAGCTTCAGCTGAAGGAGGATTATGTATTTGATTTACCCCCATATTTCATGCCAAAATCACATTTGAAGAGGATCTCTCCACAGCCTGTGTGGAAAAAAGGAAAACAAAGTACTTACGAGTCTGGTACTCTTACAGATTGTACAAATTTATGTTTGAAGGGAATAGAAAATGGAGCGTATATACAGTACATGCATAGGCTGATTGCTTGTAACATTGAGAGCCCATAAGAAACATTTCAGCATTTTTGTATGAGTCCCAATGCCCCTGCTGGGCTGACCCGATGACATCACATGTGCTCAAGCATAGACTGTATATAGGAATGGATGACACAAGCGTGATGTCATCTCTTAGTTTTGTTGCTTTGCATTTTGAAGCCAGGAGATTGGCATTTGAACGTTGCCCTATCGATTGTTTGGACACAGAAGTGACCATATTTGGATGTGAAGGGAGGAGTGAGGAGGTGGGTCTAACCCTTGAACCTGAGGACACTGCCCCTTGTGTATGAGACTCAACCTCAGTATCAGTCTCATTGGAGGCCTGTCGATCAAGCTAACTATGCCCCTAAAAACTCCTCTTTTTGAAGCCTAATATCTACATGATGATTTCTTTCTTTTTTCCCCCGGACAGACCACCAGATCCCTGAAAAGAAGAATTGACTTTAGATAATGACACCAAAATTACTTTTGACTGAGTATTTCTTGATTAAAAAATTTTTGTGCAGAAGAGCCAGCCTCTTGTGGCCGTCAGAGGTGTTGCACTTTCTTGCACCTTTGCATCGGCCTAATTTTTGAGCCCCACTTGCTTTGTCCATTTCTATACACAGTCTATGGGCTCAAGGCTAAATTGCCACCAGTGTTGCTCCCAGTATGGGCAACACAGTAGAAAACAACTTGGAAACCAGTGAATATGGATTTGTTGCAGATTCTTTTATTTTAACAGCAGTGATTCAAATAACAATCCCAAATGTTCTGCAGTCTAACTCACCATATATAACTTCCATGTGCTGAGCCCATGTGATGTCAGATTTCAACCAATCAGACAAATCTTTTTTTCCATTTTTCTTTTAAACATTCCTATGAATTGTTGTCATAACCTTTATGTTGTAAACTGTATTTTGATATCTTTAAAGAAAAGACACTTGACACCAATCACAAAAGAGCTGCATTTATTTAACTGACAGCATAACACAAACAAAAACCTTGTAATGGAAAGGTACAGTACACCAGCATTGTAATTGTTTTTGTATTTTCTGAAGGTACACTTGTTTTCTGGAAGTGTTCAAACTCAAATGTAGTTGGCTGAACAATACTGACTATTATTTGCCGATAGAACCAAAAACATCACCATGTAAACTCAGGTAATAGTGAGAAAAAAAAGAAACATAACTATGAACTGTGAAAGCTTTTGATCCTTCAGTGAAAACATGGCTGTGTGCATGTAAAAATACTGCAGCCTTATAAACAAACACACTACCTACAGTGTCAGTAAAATACAAAAGCAACATGTTCTGGTGAGACAGTTAAAAATAAACTTCTCGAAACCAACTTACACAGTATAACACACACACTCACAATTTACACACATAGATTCTGCGTTTTCAACGTTGAGTTTAAACAGCTGTTAACTAAATGTAACACTGCATTTTATGGAGCACCATCCACAGCTGCCGTACATTAGTAGAGGTAAAAAATGAAAAAGTGAAACTCAAAGCACCCTTTTAGGATTACACTGTAACATGTTAAAAAAAAAGAAAAGAAACAAATAGAAAAAAATAAGACGACAACACCCTTTAGGTTAACAAAATCTGCAGAATGTCTGCATTTACAGTCTGTTTCAGATTAAGTGTATACAGATCTTCAAGGAGCCATTTACTGAAAATTGAAAAGACTTCACCAACAAACCTCATGTCAAACAAGCCTGTGGGAGAAATGAGAGAGGACATGTTACTTGTTTAGGAATCTACTGCAGCTCATAATAGTGTCAGACAATAACTGAGACACAACCATAGACTGATCATAGAATGGACGAAGCTAACGTCAACTATTGGTTTGTGAACTTTTGGTTTGTGAATTTTGAAGCCAGGAGATGAGTATTTGAATGTTGCCACGTTGGTTGTTTAGAGCCAGAAATGACCATATCTGAATATGAAGGGAGGAGAGAGGAGGTGGGTCTGACCCTTGAATTCATAGATGCTACCCAATGTGGATGGCCCTGTCTACACTCTGCTTTAAAATGCCTTGGGCGACTGGGACAGAAGTGGAAGGTGATGGAGACGCATCTTTGTTTACACCTGTATTTAACACGTTACTACGGCAACATCAGCACCAGATTTTGTAAAGATTTAGCACAGTTCTCTAAGAAAGGAGAAGGCAAAATGATTCAAGGACTATTTGCACATGTACGGGCTGTTCCAACTGTTTAGAGTGATGTTTACGAGTTGTAAATCAGTGCACACTACAAAATGCATCCCAGACAACCTCTGCATGTGGTTTGAGTGATCGGATCTCGATGTGTTTTGGTGGTTGTTTCCACTTGTATTCAGGGCTGTCCACTTATGATCCAATCACCAGAGTTTAGGTCTGGTCTCACTGCAATTATTATTATTATTTTTTTTAAACTTCAGCTACTTTTGAGACTCGATTGCTTCGTTCATTTGTACAAACAGTCTATGGTTGCAAAGGATGGACCAATAGAAATTCGGCTCTACTGGAATCATTACTACGTCTTTGTGTACCTTAGCTATAATTCCTCCTTGTTTGCCTGCTCAACCTTCTCATCTGATTTGTCGGCTGCTGCGTCTGCGGCGGTGTCCTCTATATGAGCCAGCATGTCGGCCATAAGGGCTTCCTCGAGCCGCCTCCTCACATTCTGCACCAGGTCCTCCTGCTTCCTGAGGGGCACAGACAACCAGAGACACTATAACTAATGATATAGCACTTTTTAAAGTCGAAAACAATTTTGTTTCATCATCTTGACAGAAAAAAATAAAAGAGTCCTTCCAGGGGCTCAGGGTTTTCACAGTTTAAGTAAGCTGTCAAAATCTACTCGGAGACAAGAAACAGAGACACAACATGGAGCTACAGAGAATGAATGTAGATCTCCACTGAGAAAATTACTACTTACTTCATCATTACTAGTATAATAGATTGTTGCAAAATAAAAGTACCCATGAATGATAAACGGAGACGTCTCCCGTGAGGTGAAGCACAGATATTTTATGTGGGTGCATCAGCTGAACATTTTATTTTAGGAGACTCTGCACAGTATTACAAAGTCTTGGACAATGACTGGCTGAGATTTTAAGTCTCATGGTCTAAGTCACTTGGATTAATCATGTAAAATCGCTATTATTTTAAACAGGTTCACAGTATTAACACAGAACGGCATCACTGCATCCATTTGCTCTTGATTTGTGGGAACCGTCCACATTTCCTTTAGGCCTCAAAACTATTTGGTTCAGTGTTAAAACCACTGTCATTCTGTAGTGTGCAGTGAACTGGCTGAAAGCATGCAGCGTGGACAGTGATGAAGGACCGAAGCCGCTGCGACGCTTTTATTATGTCGCCAGCGTGTGATAAAAAAAGACAGTGCAGCTCACTTTCAATCACAGCCTCCTGAGTCTTTTAAAAAGAGGATAAATGCATTAAAACACAACAAAGCACAGAAAACACAGCTTATAAGTAAACCTCAACATCTATTAATTACATTGACTATAGACCCCGTTTACACGTGGTTTTAAAATGTGTCCCAGCTGATCGGATCACAAGTAGACGGCGCTAAATACGAGTGTAAACAACCACTAAGACGCACTGAGAAACGGTGAATATATTAATGTGGAACTGGTCTGGGACGCATGTGACCACATATCTTTTGTTGTGTAAATGCTAAAGCGTCCTGATGCGTCCCCAACAAGGACGTAACAGAAAATACGTCATCAATTCAGGACCAAAAAGCCACGTTTTTTTCTTGTGTTTAGTCTCTTCTTTCTTGCCCTGCGATCATTTGCAACTCGTAAACAACTTTGTCCTCTGACCCGAAACAGCTGGAGCCGCCCGTACATGTGCAATAGTTAGTGAATCATTTTGCCTTCTCCACTCTTTCAGATAACTCTGCTAACTAGTGATGCTCCGATCAGGTTTTTTGCTGCCGATTCCGATACTGAGCAGCCATGAGTGCTGATACCGATCACATGGATTGGCTGTAAATTTTTCGATTTAGTTATGATGAATGCTACTGGCCACATGATCTGCAATTTAACTCTTAAATTTGTTGTGTTGAAGCTTTTTAATCCTTTCAGCGCTGAATAGGTAATGACCATGCACATCCCCCAGTGCTGAATTTATTTTAGAATAATGAATAATACGATTGAACAATTCTCTTCTGTTTCAGAGATATACCAATAAAACCTTTATGTAAAAACATCTACAGATTTTATTCTGTCTGTGCTAGTTTTGTGTATGTACCCATGCAATACACACAGATATGGGGGTAAAACACCATTTACATGAGAGTCACCTATGTGGGGACATTTATTGGGATTATATTAGCATTATATATAAATCAAAATAAATAAATGACTGAATGAATGACTGAATAAATTTCTAGAAAACAATTATTGTAAATGTGACAAAGGCTTCCTACAAATGTTGACATTCATTGTCAAGGTTGTCTGCAGGTTTGTATTGAATGGATAAAACATTTGTAAAATAAACAAAGCTGCATCAAGAAGCTTATGATAAAGAAGAGCTATCATGTTAAATACATCATATAATGACAGAATTATGTGTGTGCATTAGTGAGAGATTGAGGCTGCGTGTCTGCAGGTGTAGGGGCAGTATGTCTGTATGTGTAGGCCAATAATAATCGGTGGCCGATCGACCGGAGCACCACTAGTGCCAACTATTTACAAAATCTCTGGCAAGTGATGTAAAAAAAAAAATGTGCGCAGGTCAAGGCCTAACCCTGACCCTGTAGTGACACCTGAACACACGCAGGACGGTTTGGAGACGCATGTTAAGCACAGGTGTAAACAAAGATGTGTCACTTGTGATCCGATTGCCTAAGACATATTTTAAATAAAATAGAAATATATAAAATCAAGTGTAAACAGGGTCCTAGAGTATTTGGGTGACATATGATGCATTTGAACCATCAGTCAAATATCAAAGAAATAATGGAAAGTAAATCATGGTTAAAATAAATATGGAAGAACAAAACAAATTGAGAGAAAAGCCTTTGAATGTGCAAAACAGCAACTTGTGTTTTATAATCCTCAAACACCTTACAGTGAAAGTAGTGAGAAAAACACAACAAAATACAACACAATTTGTAAAGTTCAATGATTTCATTGATAACCAAAATTAAACACAAAAATCTAAACCTACATGTTTGATAATCCCCGGAGCGTAACGTGTGAACATCTCACCTGATGTCGTCATCAGTCACTACGAAGGCTTTACAGAGTGGCTGAGCTGTGTTGAGCCACACTCCAGGGTTTTTCTCCACTGCGGCGGTGAGCTGTCCGGTGATCGGCGCGGGGCTCGTGTGCAGGGCGCTGGCGATCGCAGAAAGCAGCGTTTTGTCTGAACATGCAGGCCCAACACCTGGAGGTGGGAAAATAGGAGGAGGCGTGGATCAACCTTGTGGAAAACCGTTAGTGTGTCAACTGTGCATTTGTGCTACACATGTTTTTTCGCTCACCCTGTAAGCCTTTGGGAAGATCCATAGTTTTCACCAGCTCCTCTGCTATGTCAAACGCATTTAACCCGCTCAGCTTCCTCTCCCAGAACAGCTAACACATGAAGCAAAACAAAGAAGAAGAAGAGGAAGAGGCTTTTTAGATTTTTTTGGGCACCATTTCCTTCAACTGAATGTATGACTATGTAACACATTGTCTATGTGAGCAGGTGAAAATCAACAACACAGTGAGCTGAGTCCTCAAATGATAAATACTTTACTGTCAAAGCAAACAGAAAAAACCTAAGAGAGCTGAAGTGTTTTCTTCTGCCCTCTGACTTACTTGTTTTGGTTGGTCCACAGCCTTCTGAGGATCTGTCTTCACCTTGTTGTTCGGGTGATTTGTTACCTTTGTTACTGGCTGTTTGAAGATGGATGCAGTCTGTCGAACCGGTAGTGTTGTGTTTAAATCAGGCTTGGCCTTTAAGAGAGACAACGGCAAAATTGTGACCACCTATTATCAACTTTCTACTATAAATTAAATATTCTAAGAATGAGACATTTGTGAGACTTCACTGTGTGAGTCTACATTGTATTGATATTGTTTTATTGTTGTCAGTGTTGAATACTGCAGCATTGCTTTCTTAACTCGGTGGAGCTTGAGGGGGCAATAAAATATTAAACATTAAACTAAAATTACCCTTATGATGCAAGAATACTTATAATGTAAAAATGTTTCCTTAAGCTTAGCTGCAGAGATAACAGACTGTAAAGACACCCCCTTTTTTCCCAGGCACTGATTATCTCTTGTAGCACAGTCAACAGTCTTCATAAAACAATGTCTGTGGGGGAGGTTTAGAAGTCAGAGAGGCAACAACAACGCAGTCTACACAAACTCTGAAGTAACAACTGGGTTCAAATGCTCAGATTTAAGAATCACTCTTCATTTTGCTTCCTAATAAACTCGAAGTACGTGTCCACCAACCAGTGCACACACTTTGTTTCAGGAATCTGAAACTACTACTAATTAGATTAAACTATTAAATGTCTATTAGTGAGTTAGCAAACAAGGGAGTGATTCGGACCCAGGAACTATTTACACAGCATTGCCATGGCGATTGACTCTTCAGTCATCACTTAATGGCAGAGCAGCAAATACTGTATAACCACTGTTTGAAAAGAAAAAGTCTCATGACATTTTAACCACTATTTGCCAGAAGGCACGTGGTACTGGCACTGGCACTGTGCTTTTGGCCACATGAATTACACTAAATGCTGTGGTTTGTGTTTCAAACAACAGTTTGGATGAGTCCTCAAGTGGTAAACTCTGTCCAGAACTTGAATAAACCAAAATTTTTGTTAGGTCACTGTGTATATGACGGAGCCTGAACAGGGTTATAGAGATGGCTCGGAGGAAAGAATCTGGTCTCGTAGACCCTGTTTACACTTAATTTGTTTTGGGATCGGATCACAAGCAGACAGCACTGAATACAAGTATAAATGCTCTCCAACACTCACTGAGATCCAATCACTCAAACCACATGCATGTCTGTGACACATGTCTACTTCTGATCCAATCACCCAAAATGCATTTTAAACCCAAGTGTAAACAGGGTCATAGTGTACAAAACTGATGCAAACTCATCCAGGGACACTCTAGACTAAAATTTGTCTTAATTGTAATAGTCAAAAACCCTGTCATTGATATGAAAAGTCAAAGAGGTGAACAACTTTTATTTCCATCACATACTGTACATATTCTGTAATGACCAGAACTCAACATGCAGTTTCTGTTTTAAGGTCATTTCTGCCCCGTAAACACAAGAAAAATTGTACGTCTCACCCTGATTTGATGGTTGTTGTCATAGAGATGCTTGTGCCTGCTGCGTTGCACTTTGGTCATGAGTGACCGTCCAGGCCGGGTGTGGCTGGCGTTCCCATCAGTGTGAAGGCTGCTGCGAAATATCTGGGGCTTGTTGAGAATACGCTTGACAGGGAGACTAGACAGAAAAACAGAAACATCATCATCACAACAGTGTCCCTTTCCTCTCCATCACTGAAGCCGCAGAACAATACAGAACTCGTTTATTATTATGAATAAACCCAATTTACAAGATAAAGTCAGGCTTAGCTACAGGATTGTGATGGGAAAGCATATGTAAGCACTTGTATGTATAGAATTTTGTATGCATCTTTACTTTCCAGTTTACCCTCCATCTCCCAGGTTTGTCCTCTTAGAGGAGCTTAATGTATCACTTTCTCTGCTTTATTAGTTCATGTACCAACCTTTCAAAGGTTTAATTGTCAATAATTAATTGCTTTCTTTTCTGTTTTTTTCTACTAAGAAAAAAAAACACATTATTCAACACTTCTAAAATATATCTGTAGGAGATTATTGCAATCTTATACCTTTATTTTCCAGGATGACTGAATATCAAACTCGTGAAAATGTAAGTCATGATTTTTCAACATGAAAAATCATCCTTAAGAAACATTCTCAAACAAAATCTTCTCCCACTATAATAAACCCATAAATAACATTTACTAAATGGCCAGTGTCTATACATGAATAGATTTTTTTTAATTATAGTCTACAACCACCTAATTGCCCCTCAGGGATAAACAAAGTTTTTTCTGATTCATACTACAGATACCGATTCATATTACACATGCCGTCTACTTATTATCATATATATATATAAAGTCTGTACAGTCATAACTTCCACATCTACTTCTGTATTTATATTCTTGTACTTTTGCAATAGTCATTGTCTGTCTTATATATGTAGCACAATGGGAAGTGACAGTAAAAAAGCTTGAATTTTTAAGTTACTGGCATGAACTCCCACAACCTGAGTTTGATTACCGTTTCCCAGTAAGACAAAGAAACCGTATGAGTACAAACTGCATTATAATTAGATGTATGCAGGTTGTCCTGACCCAACAGGTGTAATGACAAGGAGCTGAGAGGTGTCAATCCAGCACCTATACACACCTGTACAGTCTTTAAAGGAGATCAGATGACCTACTGTCAGTAGATGTTCTTACTTATAAATAATTGTAACCCAAAAGTCTTGGCTCCTGTTGATGCGTTCCACAAAGTGCACTCATTCAAGTTGTAAGTGTATAAATGAATGGCGAGCTGCATAAGCTGCATCGGATTGTTTCTCTCTAAGTTGTATCTGCAGCTGTGTGTGTCAGTGTGCTGCTGGGCCCGGCGCACCGCAACTCAACCGTGTGTAAACAATGAAACTTAGCTAGCTAATCAAGCTAGCAGCGTCCTGCACGTCAACGTCCCAGCAAACAGCCTCACCGGCCGTTACGTCTCAAAGTTACAAGTTCACCAACAAAACTCCAGACGCCTTGAAAGCCAGGGTTAATTTTCAGTAGTAAGTAAATAAACACAATAACTCATTTAGCTCATTTAGCTAATGAATGTTTCTCAAGTGCAAAACGCATGTATGCGTGCGTGCATTTCCTCATTATCTCAACAAGTCCCGCGAGCACACGTTTAAAAGTCTCACCTCTTTCTTTCCATCGTCCCGGTTGTCTCGGTTTGCTATCTTTCGATTCTGGCGTAGAAAAGACAAATAAAAAGCCAGCTACCGGCTCGGAGTTGTAACCATGAATTTACACACTGAGTCTGGTTGTGTGTCGATGCCCGCTGTCTGTCAGGACCTCTACAACTGCAGATCACTCCGCCGGCCCCGCCGCATAATGAGCTCTGTAAATCCGTGCGCCATACTCGGGGAAACTAGTCCCAGGAGATCTGCGCGCTCCTTAGAGGAGAAAATAACTGAAGTAAAATAACTACGTCTTCTACCACAATTCCTCCCATGGGAATTTTCATTTTGTTTCTTTACCTTACACAAAAATCTAAAGAAATATTGTTACCTTTTGAGCTCTATTTGTTTTAGGAGTTGATTTGTTGCATGATAAACATATTGTACATAAACTATGATAATGACATGTATGGTAAACAGTGGTTACTGTAATTGGTTACAGACCCATTGTGTATAGATGCAATACAGTCTATAGTGCAATATAATGTAACAACAGAGGTCTATTCTATTTCTATCATTGTATATACTTATTATTGTAATAATACCGTATTACTAGTTGAATTTCCGTTACAATTACTTGAATTTCACTTGTTACTTGAACCCTTACTTGTGAAATTTTACTCTCTATGTGCAATACGCCACAACTGTGAATCTTAGTTAGTCCCTTTATTACCAACGGTAGAATAGAATAGACTTTATTCATCCCTTGGGAGAAATTCAAATTATTCTACTTTATTTATTTTTTTTATGATAAAAAAAAAAATCTTGAATATTATTTACATTCTCCAAGCCATTTGGCACAAGTGCTTTTACTTATTATGCATGACCATACATTTGCTATTGTTGCACTAAAATGAAATATTTTATCCAAGAAGTGAGAACTGTAATAAAGTCACTGCACGTTTGCATAACTACTTTTCATTTAAGGGATTCGTCTATGACTGCACCACATATTGTGACCCTGTAACTACATGGCAACCTTCACACTAAAAACTGTCTGGTTGTTTTACCCTAGAACTTGGTCAGTATTAGACTTTGTGCTGGATTAATTTTAAAACAGGAAAATGAGCAGTTTTTACCCAACAATTTGTTGTTTTTACCCAACGGTTGGTTGTTTTAATAAGTCATACATTCTGAGTTGTGATGCATTTAAAGTTTTCTCGTCATTTTTTGTTAGCAGTTAATTTTGTTAGGGGGCTGAAAAAAGGTTCTCCAAATTTTTATCTTTTGTGACTTGAGAAAAAAAGATATTCAACTCACCGCAAGCAAAAAATAAAAACACACATGCAGATTAAAGGATAAACCACATATACTTTAATTCTTCTCTTCAAAATAGAATCAAGAACAAAATTTGACCCACAGACCACAGATGATTAAAATAAATACCCGTCCTCAAACATAAAAAGAAAACAAAAGTACATATATCATCTGTTTTCTTCCATTCACGGTTTCACTGGGACAGAAACGTTGAAATGTCGAACCCCATTGCATTTCAGTGGAGGTCGGAGGTGAACCAGTTCAGTGTTGACCAAGCTGCTAGATGAAGATGATGGGCTCCAGCGGCCTGCCGTGCAGTTGGACCACAGTGTGAGGTTCCTGCTGCAGCAGTTCATGTTCATTAAGTAGGTCTTTGTGTAAAAAGAAACAGCGTCGACCTAATGGGGGAAAATAAAAAGTCACTGTGTTGTACAATGTAAAAGCAAAAATCCAGATCAAACCTTAGTGTGGATTTAGTGGAAAAAACAAACTTAATGGCATCTCAGCATTTCACCTTGTGTTTGTTAACTGTACATTCAATCAACATCCTGCACTGTTCGTGTCCTTATTGAAAGTTATACAAAAGTATAATATTTGCAGGGGTTAAAGGTTTTCCCAGCGGCTTCATTAGAAGCTGCTACATATTGTCTGAAAACTGGCCACCGTCCTTGATTCTGGTCTCCTGGTGCCTCTAAACTGTCCAGCTTATTGTCTTTGAATTTCACTCTGGTTACTGTTTCCTCACAGCTCCCAGGTTTCTACTGAGAAGAATCCTACAAGTATGTTGCAACCATGGACTGTATATAGACATGGACAAAATAAGCGAGGCTCAAAAATGAGGCAGAAGTGCAAAGAAGTGTAATACTCCAGATGGCCACTAGATCCTGGCTCCAATCGATTAAAAAAAAAATGTGACTTTCGATCTTGAAATATTCCATCAACACATTTCACCACAAGTCATTCTGATGTCATTAGTTAGATTCAACTCTTCTTATTAGTGGTACTCAAAAAAATAATCATTAAGTAGATATTCATCTTCAAAAAGAGGAATATTGACTGAGGTTCAAAATGTGAGTCCGCAAACCAACCAAAGCTAGTGTGATGTCACACTAGTTTTGCCCTTTCTATAAACAGAAATTTTTTTGAGAAGTGTAGTATTTGACATTTAGGCAAAACCTGTTCATTTTATTGTCAGACCAGATAATCTTTTTTAATCATTATTTTACAGTGACTGCAGATGATGGGCTCCTGTAAATGTTCTGGCTGTCTGGAATGTGCAGATCAATCAGTGTTTATACACAACTGGCAATGTGTCAAATGAGTAATCAAATTGTCCATGTTGATAATATCAAACCAAGCACATGCACACACTGGTTTTACTGTTGTCTTTTCAGCACTTGGGGACATTTGCACATTCTTTCATCACAGTTCCAACATGAACAAAAGAAACAACATTAAAGAAAGACTGTTAAAGGAGCACAAGACGTTTCAGTGAAATAAAGGAACACATCATAGTACAACTACATGGGTTTTATGTGCATTATTTTTATACTACCGCCATTTGGTATTAGACAGAGGCATACGCTTATATTAGGTTATGTTACACAGACAATATTTGTTAACAGCATCTATTCCTAAAACGGAAGCAAACCTCCACCCAGTGCTGAATGTTGTCTCCAGATGGAGATCTGCTCCTGTTTACATTACTTTCATTTTGTAATTGTTGTGTTACAGTAAGCAGGAAATCTGCTATGGTAAACAAACCTGAAATACATTGAAAGACTTCATTTTGAATTTTTCTAAATGGGGGACCCAAGCAAAAATAAACCACTGGATGCTTTAAGATAATACACAGATCTATGAGACGTGTCAGAAGCAGACTTCACACACATACAATGGACATGTCAAGAACAATAATTGAAAAAATGATTGATTTTCTCGATTTTGAGTACTAAAGGAGAGGGCCACCCTAGATGGTTCTGTGTTTATATGACAAACCTGGAACCATGTCTAACATTGTTCTGTGTGTTTACTGACAGACCCTGACAAAAACCCTTTTGTGTTACCAAATACTACATCATGTAAGAAATGTGAGTTCTGAGCATGTCGTGTTCTCCTTTCTTGGACTAACCTGATGTCCATTAGTCGTCTTTCTTGAATTTGCCGTTGATGTAAGGAACATAATCCAAAATCAATCGCCAGTCTGTGACGTAAACCAGAGCTACTCCTCCTGTTGTACCCCATACAGCCAGAGTTGGGACCCTGTGGACACAGAAAATATTCAACGTTTGACCATTTAACTTTTATTTAATGTCCAGGAAGACATGATAAAACCTTTAGGATTTTAGGGAATCAAAACATGAATTTTAGGGTATAACAAAACATTAGAGTTCAAGGTAACAAGACAAGGTTTTAAGTTTGGCATGTTAAACATTAAACACATTATCGTGTCTCTTGACTTGTACATGAGAGAATACTGACACAATCTGTAGTTTAAAGTTATTAAGTTCAAAGTTTTTAATAGTCTTTTATTAGTGTCATTAGATTTGTTGTTAATAGTTTCACAAATACAATCGTTCGGGCCCCTTCTGTTAGATTGTCAAACTATATAAATCTTTAACTAAATTACTTTGATATTATACCATACTGTTGTAGCTCAAATGATATGTTGATAAATGAACTTTTTTGCCCAATCCACGATGAAAACAACAGCCTTTGAGTGAGATCAGTCAGCCATCTAGCTGGTTAGATAGCTAGCTAGCTAGTTAGTTTGACAACATGAATACAGACTGGGCAATATCGGTAAGAAATTCACATTAATTGGAAAAACTGTTACACGTATCCTCTCATCAAAAACACACAAACTGTTGGCAACTTTATCCCAGAGTTTAGCTCACACTGCTCTAGAATCAGCATGTCCCGCACATATGACCTCAGCTAGGCTAACAGCTAATGTTAGGTAAGGACACGTCGAGATAACGTCAATCAAAAGCCAGTTTCTTTAAGCTTTTTATCACAAACAGAATTGAAAAACATCTTACCACGATTTGGCAATGGCCACATACTTCTGACCGATCAATTTACTGATCATTTTGGCTGAAATCGCCCTCCTGGTCCAGGACACACTGCTCTCAACTTCACAATTCCGCTCGCTGACTCTACAGTGTGCGCATGTGCAAAGAGTACTTCTGGTTACTTCAAAATAAAAGACTTTCACCACAATAAAAGCTGGAGAAAGCCGAACATCAACTCATTACAGAATTACCCGAAATACCGGGTGTTTGTTACACAAAGCAGGGCTAAATTAACAGCAGAGAATATCATTTAGCAAAAATAATAAAACTTCTACGAGTGTTCATCAGAGAGCAGCGGATTATATGGACACTGTAGGTGATAATGCAGCCGAGTTCTGCTCCCTAGTGGACGAATCAAGCAATGATAAAACATTAATCTTCAGAGAAGTGTTTGAATCACGGTTTCTTCTCTTGAATGAGTTCAGAAGATGAATATGCAGGGTGTGGAACTAAAAACAACAACAACAAAAAACTGTAGTAAAAAGTGGAAAGTTTCTCTGAGCATACCTAACATCTGAAGTTTGTGATTTCACAACTAGTTTGAAGGCTTTACCTGGACCAGTATAAAACTTAAACAATGACGTGTGGGAACGTGAAGCCTGGATTGCAAAACACTGGGAGTGGGCTTTCAGAAATATCGTTTTCAGTTATTTATAGATTCTGTAGAAATCATATCAGACACAAATTATTGTTCAAAGCAGAATATTTATATACATCTTCAAACATGACTGGAGGACATTTACTATCAAAGAGATCCCGATTCATCCTGTAAAAATGTGTTTTTTCTTCTTCTTTAATTTATAGGTTTAAAAAAAGACATTATAAAAAGGTGGGGTTTGTTATTAAAAATGGCACATTTATTGCTACATTACTGTTATATACACAACAGTTCAATATCTACTTTATATATAAAAAATAGGAAACTGGAGGCACTTTGAGGACATAGCCTACATAGATGTTGTCCTCAAACATGAGTGAAGACAGAGAGATCTGTAGCAGGTCAGCTGTTGTGGGCAGTCTGTTAACAACAAATAAAATCAGGTGCATGTTTTGATACTAGGTTACTGTAGACATATCTTTTACATACAGAAGTAAAAGTCTTCAGTATGGATTTCCCGTTAAGAAAATGATATTCTGGGTTTGTCCATGGGGCACGATTTGGAATAAGATGACAAATACTGTTAGACATCGGTTTCAGCTTACAATGACAGAGCTGATAGGGACATATCATACAGCTGTACATGAGTATCAATGCACATGCCAGTCTAGGAGAAAATAAGCAAAACCAGAACAAAACAGATAAGAAAACTTGAAGTACAAATTTCAGCATCAAAGTTGAAGAGCAGGTTATCAGTCAACTTACATCTCATGACACACACACTGAAGTGTTCAGTGTCAGAATGTAATTCTTTGTTTAGATGTTGAGACATGACAAATGCAACCGAAGAATATGTTGTTGTTTTTTTACATTTGTATTATAAAAAAAAAAGGTACAACCTATAAATCCTTAAATGCAACATTGTCCACCATGTAGCAGAGAAGTATTCAGGCACTGGTGAGTAACCATTATCAAAACTTCCAAAGTCAGGAAATGACTAAGGCCACCCTTTTAGATTCGATTTATGCTTCATATCATAATGAAACTGTGATTTATGTCGCAGATTGTGCAGACCGCCCCTTCTGCTGCCCCTTCCTCAAACCAATCAACTAGCTCATCAGAGAGCTGAACATCAGGGAAAGGAGAAGTGAGGGTGTGCTAAAGAAAACATCTTCCATTTTAAGAAAAACTGTCACAAACACCAGAGCAATCCAATTAATTACAACTCACCTGACAGGTTTGTGTTTAAACAGGGATTTAAAAAACAAAAAAGACCAATATCACAACATGTGATGTAACAGCCAGATCAATTTGTCATTTCTAACATTTCTAAGCACCTGGCACCAAATTAAAAAAAAAACAAAAAAAACAAAAAAAAAACACCTCACTTTTGTTCCTGGAATCTAAATTGAATCGCCTTACATTTAAACAATGTAAACAAAAAAAGAAAGCGCATTACATATGATGAAAACAGAAGTCTTACAACTATCGTACAGAGTAAAAAATAAAATAAAAAAACAATGATAAATCAATTCTACAAAAGGAAGATCCTTATAACAGGCTCCGCAATTGTTCAAAAGGGGAAGAAAAAAAAAAAAACGACAAAAAGAAACACTGAGTGCTCGACACAGAGCAGCCGAAACAGGTCAGTCAATGGCAATAAATTCTTCCAAAGATAGCAGTAACAATCATGATCCCTTTCAATACTCACTTTTTTCTGTCTTCTGGCAAAGTGTACTTTACCACAATACAATTTGCTCTGAGACGTTTTGTGAATTGAGTCCGCTGTGCTGTAACAGCGTCTTTGTGTAAGATCAGATGTGGTCAGCTTGTGTTCGAGTCACAGGGTTTGCACCGTCCACACACGGGCAAGATTGAGAGCTTTGCAATGGTGAAGGATGCTCGAGTCTGACGGTGGCCTCACAGAAGGAGGGTCATGCACTTGATTCGACGTTACTGTGGATCATGCATTGAGTCGTGTGTTTGCGTCCGTAGTGGGTCTCTCTGTCTCTCTCTGGCAGTCTTTCCATTCCACTTGCATGGCAGTGACAATAACAGATGTACAGGACTTTAAGAGATAAAACTCAGGGATCCACAGTTAGGAAGAAACAACAATTAAACTCTGGCACCTGTAGAGCCATTGCAATAAATTTAAGAAACACAGACCCAACTACCAGCATATCAAAAAGAGTAGTCGGCTCTCTGGTTGCTCAGTCTGTAATTCAGTCATCACACGAGAAGATGATGATAATTTCATCCAACCAAACACTCAGGCGTGAATAAACGGATTTTTGTTCAATCATAAGATAGAAATCCTCCCTGTTTGCTTGTGAAGAATGTAAGACCTCCTGTTCTGATGGGAATGCCAATAATCATCCAACCATACAAATCCTAACTTTGCTCGTGTGAGCAGTTGATCCAGAACTGTCATTTGATCCAAAGAAGTTTTTGCTCCCAGCGTGAAAATTAATTTCAAAAATGTCTTAGAAAAACACGACCACAAGAATGTCCTCATGTCCAATTAACACCGTCTCCACACCGGTGTCCTCAGCTCAAGGTACTGTCACGTAAAGATCAATAAATCTTTCTTCTCTTTTTGTATCAGTGTGCTTGTTATTCTTGTGTTCGTCATCAGGAATGTGGCCACCTGCTTTGTCAGTAATGAGGTGTGTGCGTGTGTGTTTTCCACGAGTTGATTAACACACACTGAGATGCATGACAATGATAGAGTAAGGCCACGTGTTCTAAGGGCTGTACAATCAACAGGAACTGGAAAAGAAAAGAGAACAAATATTAACATATCTTTCCACAAAACAAGACTGGTGTAAGCAATGAAAACAATTTCATGCTCATTGTGTCATCAAAAATCCTACTGTAGACTCACCTGAGAATTACATATGGCTCACAGAGTTGTGTCCATCACCTCCGAGACCAGGGTGACCCCCACCGAGCTGCATCTGAGGGTCCACACCTGACACTTTCTCCTCCTCCCTCCTCTTGAGGCAGGCAGCCTTTGGGTTCAAATTACGCTCTTTGAAAACAAAATGATAGATACATTCATTAAAGGGCACAAGTATTTTAGGCATTAAAGACAATAACGCAGAGCAATCAACATACAAGAGGCTGACTATACAAAAAGGATCAAGGGGAAGAGCAAGACAGGAGAATGAAGAGTATGGCAACAACTACATGTGTTTGGCAGAAAAGCAGCAGCAGGGATATACTTCCTCAATTGTTCTCCCATTCTTCTCCTTTCTGTATTTTTGCAGGCAAAGAGAGAGAAAAAGCCAAGTAGATGCTACAAAAGCAGCAGAAAAGAATCAAGGAGAGAGATTTTTCCTGAACGTGAGTGACTGGCAGCTTTTGTCCCGCTGTGATAAGAGACAGCTGGTTGTCTATGCGGATCAGACCTTCTCGCTTTGGCTGACCTACCTCGCACCTGCTTCTCCAGGCCCATTATGACCTGGACAGCCTGCTGCAGGATGATCAGCTTGGTCTGGGCCTTGTCGCTCTGCAGGTGGACCTGACACATCCTGCCCAGCTCTCTGAAGGCTTCGTTTATGTCGCGAACACGCACTCTCTCCCTAGCGTTGTTAGCTTGGCGACGGTCGCGCTCCCTCTGCTCCTTCTCCTCGGCAGTCAGGTTCTCATCGGTCACCGAGACGAGGCTGCAGCCAGGAGGAGAAGTGGGGGTTGGAGGGGCTGGTTAACAAACCCAAGTCACAACCCTCACTAAAACCTACATGTTCTAACTAAAACTGCAGTTACTAAGATATTGCTTTTAAACGAGTATTTTTCCCTTTCACCATCTGTTGTGTTCCTGGGAATTAGTTATATTTTATTTGTGTTAACATTTGATGTTAACTTCTTCTAGCTTTTGGACAAAGAAGATCTCAGTGGAGCAGGGCTGTGTCGCAGGAGAGTGAGGGCGGAGGCGTAAATTGAAACAGTTTTTTAAAAAATTAGATCTACAGTATGTAAATGATAAAGAATGAATGGTTATTTTCTCTAATGCAGCAGTCGACTGGATCTAGGAACGTTTCTCTTTAAGCCAAACCAACTGATAAAATTTTTTTTGGGTCATTTGGGTCCAGGATGGAAGTTGGGGGAATGTGGTGACTGTCCAGCAGAATGAGAGGTTATGACAAGTGAGACAGAAAGGGATAGAGAGGAAGCAACACCCTGTGCCAAATGCAGTAACATAGAAAGAGCCACAGAGGAGAAGCTAAGAGGAGAGACTGAGGCATCATATTAAATACATCAGCAGTACGAGATGTATTTATCTAAATGTGAGGGAGAGTAGGTCGCTGTTGTCATCTGTAAAAAAAGAAAATGGAAGAGGACCGGGGAGTGAATGTCAAAATGAATAGACGGTACAGCAGGGTTTAAAGAGTTAATGCTTAAAAGGCTGAAACATGCAGCACAGAGACACCGCAACAAAGATGAAGGCAGGTTAATGCACGACAACAGACAGCCCTGCTTTCATGCTGTGAAGTATACGGAGTAGGAGGTTATAAAAACAAAAATCAGAATGTTGAAATTACTTAAGTGGAAAATAAAATGACTTTACAGTTACAAATAAAAAACAGCAAAATGAGGCAACAGAGGACAAAAAAAGCAAATGAGTGAACAAAAAGGTGTTAATCCAGTCCAAGGGTGAGGCAGACAGACGTGTAAGCATTTTCACAGTGGAAAGAGGCAGCCAGCTGTAAGTGAGGCAACACATAGTGCATTAGAACAAACAGCAGTCCTGCATGTGTTACGAAAACGTTTCAAGATGAACTGGAGAATGGGCGAGTCTTTAAAACAGTCACACAGCTTCATCTCCTGCTCCAATGTCCTTGTTTTTTTTTTTTTTTTACATTTAAGGACAAACTGCAAAAAGTACAATTGGTAAAATCAGTTGTACTACGCAGGTACAGTCTGTTTATTACTGGAAGTGGAGTAAAACAAAACGATCATGATTAAATATGTCATCCAGAGGATCTAGCATTAGAACAGAAGAACATGACAAAAGCTGGAAAATGAAGCCGTGTGGAAGTTTTTATTTTGTAAAGAGGCCCTCCCCCTCCAATTCCTTCCTCCCTGGACACCCACTGACCTCGAACTTGCTGCTCCAGGTTGAGTATTATGTTAACGGCCTGTTGCAGTATGATCAATTTGGTTTGTGGTTTCTCATTGCTCACATGGAGCTGGCACATGCGGCCCAGCTCCTTAAAAGCCTCGTTGATGTCCCGCACACGTAGACGTTCGCGGGCGTTGTTTGCCAACCTCCGCACTTTCTCCCGCTCAACCTTAATCTCCACTGGTAGATCTTCATCTTCATCCTCATCATCCAGACTAGAGAAGAGTCAGTGGCAGATGAGGGGGGAGGGAAAACAACAGTATGGGTACAGTTCACTTTCTAATAACATCAATGTTTCAGAGTAATATAAGGACAATACGACTACTAAAACCCCAGGAACTAACACAGGATGGTAATCTGCAGCTAAAAGTCTCAACTGCTCCACAGTACCTGAAGAACCCTGAAGAATATGTAACTCACAATAATTAGGGATTAGAAATTAAGTTTAAATAGTTGTAGGTGATATGGTTATGTCACCAGAAATAAGGAGTGGACACACAGGGATCTCCATCTGCTGGTTTAGTATAAATGTATTTAAGTAGGGATATAAAATGAAATCACAGATAAAAATGTTCATAAAATAAGCCTAAAATCTCTTTAAAGTATATTCTAATATGCAACAACGACGCTTAGTGTTTCGTCATTAAAGCCAAAAGCATTTCTGTTTAAAGATTTATGACTCCACTGACTGAGGTGCATTTTAGTCGACTTAAGGTTGCAATACAAGACTGGATTTCTAATAAAATCCAGGAAAAGCTAATGTAAATGGAGGGGTATCTACACACTACAGTGAGGTCCTGCCAAATCTACACTAGTGTGTCTACAGTTGAAATAGATTAAATCTTCAACAATCAAATCTTATGCATTAATAACAACAAGGTTTGAAAAGATGTTGGGCACCTTGTTCGAAGACGGGCCTTCATGTCTTTTTTCTCATCCTCAGACTTGTCTGTAACAGAGCAGTTTTCATCATCCTCCTTGTCCTCTCGTTTGATGACAGCAGCACTGGTGCGGTTTACACTACCAGGCAGACCTTCACATAGAGTTCAAAAAACAAAACGTCCTGAGCACTGACATTGAAAATATTACCAAACACACACAAAAACACACACGTCACGTAAAATAAAGAAGGTACCGTAAACATAAAGTCTCACCTGTGAAGCCCTCAGGCTGAGAGCCCAGCTGTCCGGATGCAGGGCCATGGTGGCCGTGCAAAAGTCCTCCACTAGAGGGCAGACCAACAGAGTCCTCATGGTGACCAGACACCTTCAAGACAACAATGTACCTTAGTACTCTCTTACCACACACTTGCTGTTTACTTCAATGTTAAATATCAAGCTACATGTCGTTTGTACATAGTCTTTTTGTCCCACTGTCCACAAATCTCACCAGTCCTTGCAGGCGACCAACCAGTCCAAGTGCTGCACTGTTGAAGGCCGGTGGTAACCCTAAGCTAGTGAACGCCAGTCCCGGTCCTCCCTGTCCGCTGGCGTGACGCTGAAGAACATTGATGGCTTCGTCCAGACGGTCCTCCAATTTACTCGGCTACAGAGAAACGACGACGATGGACAATGAGAAGAGATGACACATAGAGGTCTGAACCACAATGATCCCTCACACAACAAAAAAAGAAAAGCAGCAACAGACGTACTCACCAGAGACTCAAAGTTAGGTGACGGTGTGGCCTGACCAGAGGATCGAGTCCACTGGGAGGCAGAGCCTTGAAAAGAAAAAGAAGAGTACCACACGGTTTATTCAGAATAAAACTTACTAGCTTGAAACCTTCCATGTAAATAATGCCCTCCAGATGATATATTGTTATATGTACACATTAAACAAAACAAAAAAAGAAATCGCTTAAATGTATGTTTACATTTTTGCCTGTAAGTGAGACATATATAGGAAATGATCTGTTCTCTAACACAGTAGAAGTTTTTATTGTTTTGTAACATTGTGCAAACTTAAGTTTTATACTGTCTTCAGTGATTATTTCTTCTGCATCAGCTGTCAGTAAGAAATATGATGTAGATTTAGAATTATATCTCAGTGAGATAACTGTAAGATTTTGAAAAAGAAACGTAGTAAAGCCCAGCTGCTAATAAACTACAGCTTAACAAGCAGGATGAACCACAATCATTGAGTGAAATAGAAACAGCTGCTGTGGCTGAGCTTTCAAAACAAGAGGCAGTCTCATCTAAAAATCCTAAACCACAGCCAGAGTGAACAGAAAGCAAGACGCAGGCTGGTCATCCTGTATCGGTAATGGTCTCTCCCAGGCAGGAATATTGCCACAGACAGATGTTTCCAGATGTGCTATCCAGTGGTCAGCCAGGGAGACAGAGCACAGCAGACAAACAGACATAAACCGGAATTTCCTTTGAAATCAAAAGAAATCAGACACCAGTGGGACCCTCATACACCCACTTCCAGTCTGGAGATGTCTGGTCATAATGGTTTGGTTTTTTTTCCCCAGAAGACAAAAAACAAAAAGCCACTCCTCCAACATGGAAACAAATCCAAGCTAACAGCAGGTGCTCTGGACCATTAACTAAAAAAAAGAAATATCTGGCTCCACCAAGAGGATGTTTGTTTACCAAAGGCCTGACAACTGTCCATCTGCAGGCAGCAGTGAAAGTGAAAGTTCCTCTCACAGGTTTAAACTACATTCATCATGGATCTCCAAACCATCCAGATGATCACCTGTGTTCAGACGTCACTACTGCAACATCATATATCATAAGTCAGATAGTATGAGAAACCACTCTAAAACTATGTTTCAATTTCATATTCATTGGTTTCATCACGTTGTTATTCCTCCAGCAACGTGACAGCAGATGTAATTGATGTTTGAAGTGTGTGTGATGAGCTCACATATGGACTCAATGCAAGACAAATAGGGAAGTGACCCCACCCTCCTTTTATTTTTACTGTATTTTCCCTTCCTCTCTCATAAGTTATATTTGGGTGGTGTGTGTGTGAAAGATCAAGTGAAGGTTAAGCTGTGGATGTCACATTCATATCTCTATATTTACAGTACGTTCAGAGAAAAATAACACTGCTTGTGCTATTTTTAAATTTGCTAGGAAAGAATTTTTGATAAAAACATGAATATAAAATCAACATGCGTATTTTTGAATTGGAGATTTGTGAATAGCGTGAGACATTTTTCTTACAATTAACTTGGGGCCAAATTAGATGACCTAAATGTCAAGATAGTCTTGCATGCCAAACTTATCTTCGTACTATGTTTGTACAGTGCCAACACAAGAAAAAGGTCTCAGTGAACTCAGTGACACCAGAGGAAAAACCCCTTTCAATCCTAGAAAAAGTAACTAACACTGCACCTGTCGCTGTTTGACTCAAACTGGTATCTGAGTTTATTCTAATTTACAGTTATTACACAGTCGTGTATTTTAGGTAATAAACTTCATTGATACAAAGTATGGTGTAATCCACAGAAAAAGAAGATGAGATCCCTTAATACACTAAAATACAAACTTCTATTATGTACTACTTCCACTTTTAACCCAATAGATGGAGCTACACTGTCACTCTAAGGTCCTGAGGCTTGGTCAGAATAAAAACAATACATTTTTCAAAGACTTTATCATCCTGCCTTAAAGAAACACACAGGAAAAAGCCTGGGATGAACAAACACAACTAAACCACAACAGCTGACCTTGAGGCCTCAGGAAAATATGACTGCAGCTATTCACTAACCTGATACAGCCTGAGGAGAGCCAGAGGGAGTCGACGGGGACGGAGGGAAAGCGTTGCTGTTGCTGTTTGGGTCTGAGGGGTAGATCTGGACACAGACATTTTTGTTTTTTAATTCAATGAAAAGAAACTTGTTTGTGTGCATTTAATAATACATACATTTACAGACTCATGTGGAGGGACTGAAGGAATACTGGTCTATAAATGTAACTGGATCTTATTACTACTTACAGATGCCAGGGCTTTTCCAATCTCATCACCCGAACTTCCAGGTACTACGCCCCGATTGGCTTAATGAATGAAAAACATTTTTGATTAGAATAACAGTTCAGCTTTGTGACAACAAGGCAAGAAAACATGAGCAGTATTTCATGAAGAAGAGAGCACATGTTTAAGGACTTACCCAGAATTGTTTCTGTGCCAGTGATAGGGGACGTGTGGGTGGGGACTCCAAAGCTGCCGGAGCCAGAGTTGAAGCCAGCGGGATGAGCCCCGTTCACTTCACTGCCGTGCAGGGGGTAGTTTTGGGGAGAGAGGGGCAGTGGCTGCCGTTTCTGGAAGGCAAAGACACCCAACCATTTAAAAATATGACCAGAACAGAAGCTCATGATGATGCATGAGTTAAAAAGTGTGTCCTAAGTGTGGAGGCAGAGCTCACCAGTCTGTCTTGTGGGTTGATGGCAGTGAAGGGACCATGCTGGCTCAGATGGGGGGAGTTGCCCAGCATGGCAGAATAACCAGGCTGAACCATCGACCCGGCAGAGCCCCATGGATCGGAGGGTGGGTGGAGGCCTTCTGTCAGGGGACATCCAGTTGAGGCGGTGGTGGTGGTGGGGGTGAGAAGGGCGAGGGATAACCAGCCACAGGAGATAAAAAGACAATGAAGGCCACATATGAGACATGTCACATTACTGTGATGACTTCATTCAACCGTGATGCACCATTCAACACCCGGGCACCACAGGGTGTTCGCTGGCAAACGACTACAGCACCTTCAGTTCATCTGGACAACTAAACTCCCAGCTGGACTGACTATAGGGGAACATGCAAGGCATTTATTATCTACATAGGTGAGTGATTTAGTCTTAAATAAAAAGAAAAAAAAGAAAAAAAAAAGAAACCAAACTCTCCCGCTCAGGCTGAACTTTTCAACTCAACACAATGAACAAGAAAAGCGCAGTTTCTACTGTTAGTAATCAGAAGGAAAATCTATCTTGAACTGACCTTGCATGTAGAATGGTGGCGGGTAGACGTTTCCTGCCTTGGAGGCTGGGTAGCAGGCATTGTCCCGGTTAAAATCCTCTCCTGAGGCTGACGCATAAACCTACACAAACAAGTGAGTGAGACAGTTCAATCAGTGCTTCACGTCTCACCTGGGAGAACTGCAGAACTGTAAAAAGCTACATAATGTATCTCACTTGTTGCATAAATGACAACCAGTATCACTATCTGACATCTTTTAAGATTCTCTAGGAAAGTTTCTGGAGAGTTTTTTGAGTTTAACACAACAGGTGACCCCCCCCCCAAAAAATCAACTTTCAAACATAGTATCAATGAATTTACTCAAAGTATCTAAGTATAAAAGTTTTCCAACAAAAAAGAAGATCTACATTAAATGCCTGACTAAACACAGATCTTAAAAGCACAGGTTCCTTCTCAGCTGCGAACCCATTTTTACTTTCGTGGGTTTACTCCTTAATCCAATGAACAGACAACATTTCCGTGGACTCTGAACACAGAGCAGTATTTAGTGTTTTATTGAGCCCCATCCATCATTTCAGTGAGAGTTTGACATATTAAACAGAAAGATGCTGAGAATGGTTTACAGATACATAGGTCACTCTGTGTAACACAGTAAGATGTGGCCATATAATGGAAGCTGCAGTTGGATCGGGCTCATGTTATAATGGGTATAAAAGAATCAATGTTCTGAACCAGCACGTCTTTCTCAATCAAGACTATTCGAGATGAAAATCAAGTATCAAACTGTGTCTGAAAAACTCAAATCCAAATGGACTGAAGTTTTCTTCTGTAATTTGATTAAACAGAGAAAAAGGAGAGGAAAAAGAGGGGAGAGGAGAAGAGGGAACGGAGAGATGCACTCCTAATTACTGAACCATCTGCCGAATCCTGGATGGCAGCCAACTCCACTGGCAGCTGGGATAGAGGGATGGGGGAGGGAGAGGG
>OOFC01009877.1:21384-34647 GCA_900323345.1 Pseudochromis fuscus
TGGAATATTGATGTAGAGTGTGGGTTTGCGAAAGTCAGAGTGCGTGCAAGACGTATGAGTGTGTTTATGTAAGACAGAGTGTGTGTGTGTGTGTGTGTGTGTGTGTGTGTGTGTGTGTGTGTGTGTGTGTGTGTGTGTGTGTGTGTGTGTGTGTGTGTGTGTGTGTGCATGTGTGTGTAATGACTCAGGGTATGGACCAGAGGCAGCGTCCTCCACTCCTCTGTGGGAATCAATGAGATTGAATTCTGAAGGTTTTCTCAGGGGCATCAGCCCCACTTGTCAATACTGCTCTGTGTCACAAGTGCATTTTGTACACACAGACTCACACACACACACACCACACACACACTTCCAGTTCCCTCTCCCAAGCCAGACCTCTCCCTCACCCGCCTCTCCTCCACATATCCCTTAATACATCTGCTGCTCTTCCAGTCCTCAATTAAACTTGCCCCATTTCCCCCTTTTCACACCACTTCTTTTATCTGCACTATGTCCCTTTATTTTTTAACTCCGCTCTTTTCAGCCCTCTCCTCTGACCTCAGTTCCCCCTCATTTTCTTTAACTCACTTTAGCTCGATGTGCTTTTCTGTAGGAATGCTACCATCAAATACCAGATCCAGCTTATCAGTTTGTTTTTATCTGTGATATTTACTTAATCTTAAAGTTTTAAAGCGGCTAAAAATGATATGTTCCTAAAGAGAAAAACAAAAAATATGAAAGGAGGAAAGTGGAGGGATGAAGTTACATTGAATCATCACCAAAATATCTTAATGGATCTCAGCTCGTTGTTGATCTGTCACTGGTCTTATTGTGTTGTTTTTGCCTTAAACAGACCGCTCCTAACTCCAGAAGCACTTCCTAATCAGCACCAAAGAGCTAGCTGGTCAACTAAGTGAAGCATTTACGTATCTAAGGATTGAAATATTCACTGAGGAGGTGGTGGAGACCAAAATCAGAGTTAAATCAGACTCCAGAGGACCACTGATGTTGTTTTGTAACTGCTGGATGTGTCAAAGTAAAGTAAATTTGCTAATAATGGCTCAGATTCACCAGTATAAATTCATACTGTTCATATCTCTGTTGCAATCCTTTGTAAAGTGCACCTAATTTGAATATGTAATTGCCCTGTAAATGCCCATAAAAGGACATGAGACTGCAGACACACCCAGAATGACCAAAACCTCAGTGGAGAACCAGACTTAAGAAAATCTTCAGTCGCTCTGATGTGGAGCTGCTGCTGCAGAAAGTGAACAACAAACTATCTTCATACTAAACCCGTTTAATCCCAAATTTTCCCTGCAAAATAAGCACATGCATTTCATTCCTAGACCTCCCTAACACATAATATATAAGGTCTTTTTCATTTGATGTTGGTTGTGTTCGTGAAAATGTCGGTTAAATACTCTGCAACAATTCTCAAACTCAAAGTTCACAATTTTTTTTTTCAGTTTGACCTATTTACACATATAAATAATCAGGATATAACTAACAAGTGAACATTATAACTAATTAAAACCAAGATATACAGAATAAACAGCTAAAACCTAGCCTAGCATAAAACCTGGTATGCTAGCAGACACAAATGTTGCCAGGCTTGTATTTACTCTTCTTATGATCAAAAGATGCATGAAGGCACATAGTTCTCATTATATATCAGCAGTAGACCCTTTAAAGATGTTGAAAATATTTTAGTTATATCTGTACATTAAGGTATTTTACTTACTTTGTGCTGTAAAGGTTTTAGGCAGACATCTCCTTCCAGAGGTGCAGGCAGGAAGTAAAGAGGCCGGGTCATGTGACCATTCACATTACTTATATGATATTGATATAATTTATAGGAGATGACCTTTTATTTTATTTTAAAAGTTATATAAGCTGCTCAAAGCCAACACAACGTTTAAAGAGATTCAAAAAGTTAAAAAAATAAATAAATACAAAGCAACTATTGTTTCCAGTGTTAGTAATGGAGATCAAATAACCCAAAAAAGATGTGTTGGATGAGTAGAAGATATTACTGTGACTTACACCTGATTGCCTCAGTTTATTCAGTTCCCTTGGATTCAATTATCATCTTTACTTGATGTGTAGTCTAGTAAAACTCAGTGCAACCTGTGGCCGGAGGATGATGTGCAGGACAGGCTGTGTGATTTACGACTGCTGCTGTGATGTTTTACCATGTTCCACTGTGACAGATATGTGTGATATTCCCAGAGTCCTTGCTCGGAAACCCACTGGGCTCCGGGGGGAATCAGCTAATCCTCCCCATTTCTAATTTGAAAGAGCCCTTGGATACCTGCTGGCCATGGGCTAAAAGTCACACGCGCAAACACACAAAAACACACAGATAACACACACACACACACACATAATCACTTACTGTTGCTCTTAAATATGGCTCTCGGGAGTTCGAGTGTCATTCTCCGGGAGGAGCCGAGGCCCCTGGGCCACAGCTGTGTGTGTCTGAGTCCGATCTGGTATCCTGCCACACGAAGGGAGGCCTTGGAGCCCGAGGCGTGCCTGGAGGCTACAGCCAGGCCTTGAAGGACGTGAGATACAGAAAGAGGAGATGCCGCCTCTCGCTTGCTCTTTGCCAACAGATTTTGCTAGAAAATAGAGATGATGTGAAGTGGACCGATACGGTGGTTTTCCTTTAAGTCCAATCTCCTGTTTTTTATTCATACCTGTCTTGCAGAACCACAGTGCAGCCATTCTTCACATATGCGTCCCCTGCCACACACACACACACACTTAGATTGTTAGCCCCCATCGCTAAACAGCTGTCTGAGATGTGGCGGTGTGGCGCACCCATGCTCCATCACTGTCATCTCCCCATCACCTGCATTCCTTCTCCTCCTTCGCCGTCTCTCCATCCATCAGTATTTTCAGACACAGGGCTCTGACAAGGGCACATCCATCCCCTGGCCATACATCACCTTTATAGGGGGATGGTGGAGGGGGTATGGAGGTGGGGGGACACAGTGCTGTCCCAAACTCCTTCACAAGTTGGGACAGAGCCAAGTTCCTGTTTGTCCCTTTCTCATTTTTCCCTCTGTGCCTTAGGACTGGGGTTTTCTTTGTTCAGACACAACCGGATGTTTTCTCTTTATTGCCTCTTCTCAAGTCTGCCAAAATCCAAACAATGTTAATACTGTGGTCGAACATTTTTAGGTGGAAAGTGACTCGGCAGGGAAGCAAATATGGATAGTGACAACAGCGAGCATCCCAATTCATCTGAAGTCTAACTGTAGCTCACAGGGATGAGCCCATGTGATGTCAGAGCATTTAAACCAATAAGGAACCCCCCATGATCAGAGATTGATTTTCAAACATTCCCATGAATCATTAGTTTATGTCATAGTCTATCTTTGATCACAGGTTTTTCTGTCAACTGCAAAGATGTCAAATGAACAGAGGTTAGAAAACAAAGGTCAACTTAAATCTGCAAAATAATGTGGAGGTGAACTTATTGAAGAAATCATGAACTCTGAAGTGTCTAGAGAAATTTTGAATGAGACTTTAAAAGAAAACTGAAAAATTGATTTTGGGATTTCAAAATAAAACTCCAAAGCATACCAGCTGTGTGGAAAATTATATTGTTAGAATATAACTCACTCAGGGTATCCATACTACATACTATGATGTGCTCATTTCCTGATGCACAGTTTTCTGACACAGTGACACTTTTTTTTTTTTTTTTTTACCCTATTAAACTTGTATAAACTCATGTCTAATCACATTTATCTCCTTTATCTCTGCTGGAAGTTATCCCAGTCAAGGTGTCACTCTGTTTCCACTAGAATCAAGATTGCGATTGGCTCTCGCCGGGCTGTCACTCACACTGCATCCGTGAGTCTGACGGACTCAGCAGGGGACGCAGGACTGCAAAGCCAGGTGTCACTGACAATGAATTGTGGCAGTCGCTGTCCTAGCTTTTTAAATTCACCTTTGTTAGTGGTTAAATCGCCAGATAAAAGTAGTTGATCTACCGTTTCTCTGAATAGTCACTATGTTACTAAGCCAAGAGGGCCACATGTTGTAGTTTCTTGTTGTTATCCTTACATACATAGAATTACTTTATTGTCATTGTTCAAAAAAGTTCAATGAAATTTATGTCTGGTAGGCAGTGCAAAATGACAGTAGACAAAATAGTGAAAAGATGTATGAAATAAAATTTTAAATTTAAAGACTGTACAGTGATATAAATATATTGCACAGTGAGGTTGGTGGTTCACATTTTTGAGGGGCTGGATTTTTGCAGCATTCAGGGCAATGACAGCTCTTGGGTAACAGCTGATTTGATGCTTTCACAGTATTGTTCAGGACATAATGTCAGATTTTGAACTTCAGCTCTATTGAGAATGTATCAGTCGCCAATTTGACATTAATAAATGGACAATTCATCTTTAATTAAGCAGTGAGAGAGTCCAATCTATATACAGTCTATGCCACTGGCCCAATAAAAAACACAATCATGGCATGTGCAGTTTCACAGTTTCAGGAATCACTAAAAACACTTTTTCTTGATTTGACCCACACACAAAACAAGCATGAAATTTTACATTATTTTAATTTTTGTGTATTTGGGGTCATCAGATTTGAGGCTGACAGAAAACAACATCTCAGGTTCTTCTATAGATATTTCCTCTGTAAGTGTAAACTCTCTGCATCCCTGTTGTTTTCCTCCTGCTCTGATAAACAGCTTTAACTTAGAGGACAGCTCCCGATGACCCTGTCGTCTTCCTCCTCCAGCGCTCTCCTCTGTCCCGTCCTCTCTATCTGCATCTCCCACCTGTTCCTCCACTTTTCACACCTGGACTCTATTCTTGGCTCTTTGTTTACTGCTTCTGTTTTCCAAAGTCCCGTCCTCTCCTCCTCTTCCTCTGTTCCCCCCTCTCCCGCTGCACCATCTATCACTCACTCCCTCCTTCTCACCTCTCCCTCTCTCTGCTGCCGTCTACGCTGTCTGTCCTTGCTCCGTTTCTCCTCTGGCTCACCTCTCATTAAGCCCCTGTGCCCATCGCCACCATGCCCAGTGTCCACCCACACGTCTCACACCTCTCTTTCTCGCTTTTTGTCTCTTATCTCTGTCCTTCTTTTCTCTTTCAGTGTAATCTGTCACACCCTGTGAATGTCATATCTGGACTGATGGGACTGGGAAACATTCAACATGGACATTTTGGTTAAGAAGTTTCTTCCTTACTGTCATGAAATAATACATACCGTATTTTCCGGACTATAGAGCGCACCTGTCTATAAGCCGCTATTGAATTTATTTGAACAGTTTCATGTGGTCCACTCTGACCGGGTCTGATGTGACAAAGCTAAATGTATCGGCGGCATGGAGCTTGCTAGCTTGTAAAAAGCTAACAAGCTTCATGCCGCCGATACATGAGCCACACCGGTGTTGAAAAAAGTAGCGGCTTATAGTCCAGAAAATACGGTAATTCTATTTGCTGCTTAATGCATAATGTTTTATTTTTGAGTCCCTCTCCATTGGGTCACTCTCTATATATAAGAAACAGGAAGGTGTGATAGAGCGAGCATTAGAGAAACCATTATCTCAGTATTTTTACACCTTTTCATGTTTTTACTTTTCTGTGACGCTGAAAGCATTACAGCATAAAGTGAACATTCATGTAGCTTGTATGTAGCAGCTATACAGGCTCTAATGGGAACATAAAGTATATGACATAAAGCATAAACACACACACAAAAAGAAGACTAGAAGAAGAAAAGATTATAGATAATAATGTGGGAATATAAAATGTACACACTTTTATACCTGTGAGAGATATGATTTTCTTACTGTCATTGTAACGAGACTGGATACGTAACAAGCTGTCTTTAAATACTCAACATATTTCTTGATAATAATGGATATTAATGGATGAGGGTAAGTTGGAAGAATGGCAGTGTTTAATATTTATTCGATCAGTAAATCATGCTTAGTTATTTACCAGTTACCAGTACGTTTATTTGTACAGTTACTCCTTTTTGCCGTGTTTAACCCAAGATAACTATTACAACGCAATTTTTTTTAGTACATATCCGTAACTGTAGTTAAACTGAGTAGGAGAACTCAGGTTAGAAATTTTAAGTGACACCTGCCAGCCAATCACAGCCGAGCGTTGTGGCTGTATAATAATCAGCCTTTACAATACATCCAGCATCAGTGTCTGAGTCATCACGCACACGCTCCCTCTCCCTCCCATCTATGCATGTGTTTAGATCACCCGGCAGCCTTACCTTGACCGCACGGCTCCTCCATTGATTACTGTCTATACTTCTTCACTCAAAAACACAATGCATCAAAAAGACCAAACTGTCCGTGAAGGGCTAGAATAATTGTTTATAATAGACCCTCCACTTGCAATCACAAGAGCGCTATGGTGTGTTTTAGGGTGTAGACAAGAGCTCCCGCTTTGTGCTCAGGTAATTTTCTTTCCAGGCGTAAGTGGTCAAGGTCTGGCGTTTTTAAACGCATGCGAGTGATGTGGTGTGGGGGAACCGTATTGTTTCAGGAGATGCGCCAATGTCCATTTGGAGAGCAGCAACACTCGTCTCCCCACTTGAGGAACAATGGAATACACTTCAGAGATGCTGCATATGAAGTATGTTTATGAGTGCGCTCGGACAATGGGGGACGGTGTTACACAACACAAGAAATGGGTTTGGCTCAGAGAGAAATGAGGTGGACCCAGCAGACATCCTTGACATTCGCCGATAATTAAAACCCGTTGACATGGTGAGAAAAAGACCGATTCACTGGCAGTGTTTACAGTAGCATATGATTGCAGAAAGAGCCGCGGCCACTTTGAGTGCAGGAGAAAGTGGGCTGGAGTCATTTGGGGGTGGGGAATTGTTGAGGTATAGTGAGAGAGAACACTTTGTGTTGGTGTTTTGTTTGACATAAAAGCTGCTAACAGCTACTGTAAACCAGGAACTCTGCCAAGGCTCACAGGTGTCATCAGGGATCTGGCTTCGTGCCACAAAGAGAGAGGACCCAAAGGCCCCGAGGCTCACCTCGAGGTGTCACCCAGCTGCAAGATGTACCAATATATCAACCAGAGAAGCCAGGAGAGGATGAAGAAAAGGAGAAGATAACATCTGAGTGTGACCAAGTTCAAGAAAGAAAAAGAGAATAGATTCTGTCAAAGTTATTTTCGTGACACATGCCTGACTGTATCTGCTGCTTACAGAGGGGAAGGGGATGTGAAATTTTCATCCTTATTTGTTGGGTGATATAATGACATGTTAATGATCCCAGCATCTGGCCATTTCATCAAAGGTGTGTATTTATACTAAGAAGAAAAGGGTAAAAAAAAAAAACACAGCATGCCAAACAAATGCCTTTGGTTAGGTCAGAGTGTCTTCTAATGACCTCATTTACTGACAACAAACCCTGCAACCAAGCAGCAAACACACAGCACAGCAAGACCTCTCCTTCCTCCCTGTGTGACAGTGGACAGAGGGAAGAAGGATGGAGAGGGGGAAGAAGGAGAGAGGTGGATAAGGAAGCACGAAGACGAGAAACAAAGCACAGCAAAAGAGATTAAAGCGGAAACAGTGCTCACTGCAAAAGAGACAAAAAAAGAAAGAGGGGGGATGATAGAGGAGAAAGGTAAAGGGGCCTAAAGGAGCAATGCAATCAAACAACACAAACACAGTCTCCGTGTGACTGCTCAACCTTGCCAAAGAAAATAGGTTACCTCTGTTTCTCTGGGCGCCCAGGGGAAGCACAAACTGGCAAGAGCTGTGCCCCTGTGTCATCCTGTAAACATTTAACCGGAAAAAGTAACAGATATATGAACTAAGTTCATTTACAATCCCTCGGTGGGTTGGACAAGAAGCAGCAACAAAACAGCTGGAACGAACCACGTAACATTATCACAGGCTCTGGAGGTGAATGCTGTGTAGCTATTTTTTTATTTTTGTTAAAGAACACAAACAAAACCTAATAAAAACTGACATGAAGTGTGTCACTGTGCAACAACTGAACGGTAGGTTTATGAAAAGATAAACTGTAATGTTATCAAGAGCTCATGGTAATGATATTTTCAGCTGGCTATATTTAAGGTTGAACAACTAGAGTTTGGCAATGATAGATTTAACTAAAACAAGACAATGTAAATAAAAAAAAATAAAAAAAACACTATTTGTCAGTATCCTCACTCACTTTAGTTTAATTCACTGACCTAATGACTCTTTCCTACTTTTACTGTTATGCTAATACTAAACTACTGTGTTCCTACATCTGTGTATCATCGTGTACTGTGCTATTTAAAATGTTTTTGCTGCAATACAATATTTGGATGTAGAGGGAGGAGTGAGGGGGCGGGGCTGACCCTTGAACCTGAGGATGCTGCCCAGTGTCTGTGAGACTTTGGGCAGACATTGAATTCAGGTCTAGACTGTCATCTACTTAATTATGAATTCAGAATGACTTGTGGAAAATGTATTGATTGAGAATTTCATGATTGAAAATGAGGATTTTTGGAGTCAGTTGGAGCTTTTTGGATCAGCATCTAGTGGTCCCCAGGAGTATTACACCTAGACCTGGTTGCTTCGTCCTTAAATTAAACTTAATGGACATCAGAGTGATATTGATCTTCTCATCTGAATAAAAGAAATATACAGCAGGAAGCATATTTATCAAAAGTTTTCCTCTAAATATGGCAGTACATCAAACAAAATCATTATGAAATTGTATAAAATTTGTTTAATTTTGTTACATTTCCACCAAAATTAACCATTTGTCAGAAAATTCAAATAAATCAAAATCCAGTATGAAAATAAACACTTAAATGGTGAAGATTCAGCGGTAAAGGTTCACTTCTTCTTGACAGTAAGCACAAGTGCATCCAGCCATCCCCTCATCCCTCTCTCCCTTATAAAGCCCATCTTAATCTCCCTCTTCCACAATCACGGAACAAAGAGCAGAGTGCTGGCAGATCCTTGTTTTTCTAACTAATGTCGATTACATATTTGATAAACATGCATTTGCATTAGCATTAGCTGAGGTCAGGATTAGCAGCGTTCATCCTCAAACTGTTCTGTCTCTATGCTTCGCCTGTTTGTTGATCTTTTTTCTGGCGGTGCCTTTTTTTTTTTTTTTTTTCACCCCCTCTCTTGTTGTTTGTGGCCATCTCAAATCCTAAAGGACACGACTCTACACAAGCGACGGCACAAATATTTGAAAGGGTGATTAAAAATCGTTTGGGAAAACAGATTACCGACTGTTTCTTTTTTTTTAAAAAAAATCAATCTGTAAACACAAACAGGCTGCTTTAAGGAGTCAAAGGGGGTCAGAAACAGTTAACGTTTTATCTGTTCATTCAGATTTCACCTCACTTTAGGAAGAAGTCTCTTGAATAGTTATTAGCTCTGTTTTACATCTCAGATTGACTTGATCCCTCGGTTTCATGGACCATCATCCCTTGATATGTAACATTTAACAACACAATATTTCAACAAGTGTAGAGGCACAATAAAAAGTAGCTTTGCAAGTATGTCTCTTCCTCTGTCTCGTCCTCATCTCTGTAGAAAAGCAGTTTTGAAAAGGAGGAAGAATTGGCTGCAGACAGCTGGAGCTCACAAAAAGTTTCAAGTGCCTCTGTTGACCACACACAAAGACACTGATCTGCTTAGCAGGCTTAAAACTCTCGCTCTTCCTCTGCCGCTTCGCTCTTTCTTACGTCCTAAAACCCTTCTCATACCCCCCATACACGCCACACAGACACACTCTGAGATGCCTAAAACACTGCGGGCCAGATCGCTGGTCCTGAATGAGGATCTTAAAGACCTCTTCCAACCACCTATTAAACAGCTTAGAGGCATATAATTGTCAACCAGACGCTTTTCTCCAGAATGGGTTTTTAAAAGCCACATTGTTCTTCTCCGCCACCAAAGGTTGAGTAATCCTGAGGCTTAGGCGGCCAAGAAATGGTCTGTCTCATTCTGTTTTTCTCCAGCTAATAAGATCCTTCCCTTTATGAATACTCCTGCTTTAATTGTTTGACATTAATGCTAATTAAGCTTTTGTCTTTTATTGTAACCTCTCTGCTGGACTTGCATGTATTTGTTTCCCATTTCCTCTCTTTGCTTATCTGCCCCTCTCATGTTTTTCCTACTAAAGAAATAAAAAAATCTTAAGGAAAATGATGTAAATATGAATTCTTAGTAATTACAGAACATTTAGTAAATAAGAGCCAAATGAGGAGCTACATTAATATCCAGAGTTGAACCTAATTACATTTGTGGAAAACAATATCAGACAAGAATCAATCAAGGAGTCCTGTTGCTGCAGCTAATCAGATTTTATTAGTGTCCTTATTGCTCACTCATGGATCACAAACGCAAAAAAGAAATTAGTCAGTGACTCTCTCTGATGGTCCGCTTGTCTTAATTGGAGAAATGACAAAACAACTGCTCCTGAAGTCTTGACGTCTGGAAGAGACATTGAGTACAAACGAAGTGAGACAGCAAAAAGAGACAGTCACTCCTTAATTAAAATTTTTTGGTCTCCTTCCTCCCTGACCAGACAATTACCAGATTAGAGACCTATTAACCTTATGAACGCGAGCAGAAAGACCCGGAAGATTCAGTCTCTAATAAAGCGGGATTGAGCGATGCAAGACATTTGGTTGATTAAACTAAGCAAGTGCAACCATCAGTTCTCTGTTTCTGCGTCTTGGTTTGTGGACTCATTAGTCTGTGTGTGTGTGTGTGTGTGTGTGCAGGATGCAACAACATGGAGTTTTCTAAACGTACGTATAAATACATAAAAATACATCAACTTTTACAGCTTTACTCAGGAAACTGTGTCAGAGTCAAAACAATTTGAATGTGTGCTCCTTTAGTCCTCCAAGGATGAAAACAGTTCGTTTTTTTTTTTTTTTTTCTGGACAACTCAACAACGATCTCCACACAAAGAGATTTTTTTTCTAGCATTTCCATAAAGACAAGTGCACCTCCAACACTGTTATTTCTGTCACCGAGAACTTAAACCAAATAAAATGATTTGAGAGATTAGAATTGTTCAATTAGCTTTCATTGAAGCCAAGTGATTGGTGGAAATGAAATCCCGGCTCTCCTGCTGGATCTCCGGGTGCCGGGGTCGAGGATTTGTAGAGAACGTGATTGGTTGCTCGTCCCTCGGAGAGTCGTCCAATTGCTGGTCCATGTGGACCCCTCTGACCCCTCCAGCCTCCTCATCCTCCCAACTCCATGGCTCCATTTAGCAAACAGAAGCTGCTAAAGGACTGCTAAGTTGTACTTCAGCGGTCCTCCAGTCCAATCACTCATTTACCTGAAGTGATTTTATCACTCTCCAGAGATAATCATGGAGAGTCCGACACAAAGTGCTGGGTTATTGAACTGACAACGAACAATTAACAAAGTTACAAACCTTGTCCGTGTTCTGGCTGTGTGCTGCAAGCATCTTAATAAGGCATTACCGCGATGGGTTTGGGGCATAAAATGTGCTTTATTTAGATGCTATGGTGTAAATAAATACTGCTGAGTTAAAACTAGACATTAGTCTCTAAGTAATGGACGGTGGATATCCTCTCCAGATGGATTTCTCTCTGTCAAGTAGCTCTAAAAGGTTTTGGGATTTGTGAAGTGGGCATGGCCACTGGTTTTTGCATTTTGGGTCCTGCACTCGCAGTGGTTGGTCTGAGGGGAGATTTTAAGAGGGGAATTATCTGGAATGGAGAGGGTGGAATGAAGGCGATTTGTGTGTATCTCTGTGTGTGAGTGTGTATGTGTGAGAGAGGAAGAGCCCATGCTTCAGTGGTCCCTGTGGTCAGTGTGCAAAAAAAAAAAAAAAAAAATCACCACAGAGGAGCCTGAACGCATGGGCCGTTTTTTGAGAAGGCTGGCTGCATCAGCTTTGCTCAGATCTCCCCTAATCCTTCCCACTTGAACCTTAGTCCACCACAATCTGCATGCCAACAGATTAACACAATACGCAAAGATAATTCAGCCAGCCCAGGACTGACAGTGATCTCACAAATCTCTGAACGGCCAAGGGAAGATACCTCCCCAAAACCCAGATTAAGTCCACAGATCTGAAGCCTTAGACCCTCTTAGGGCATATATTAGCATTACTGCTGGATGTTTTATTTATATATTTATCTGATTTTAAAAACAGATAATGCCGCCTGGTCAGCTTGAGTGTCATAAAATCTGCCTTGGGTAGGATGGAGGGATGAGACTATATCCCAGATTGAGGGAGCAAGAGCAAGAGTGGGAGGTGGAGAGAGAAAGAGGCAGAGGGCTGTGTAATCCATATTATATGCTGTGGAGAGCAGGGGAATTATTTAAGAAGCTCTTTGTTGTACTCTTTTTGGAAGTGTCGTTTGGGGGCGGGATGAGGATGACGAGTTCTTTTCTGTGGCAGATTATATGATTTCAATTAAGAGGATGAAGATTGTAGAGTTATAATCTCCATTTTCAAAAGATATTAGAGTGAGAGTGATTTAGATAAGAAGGAGAAAGAGAGTGGAAAAGAGGAACAATAGTTTAAGGATAATTTAGATCCAAAATCCAAAAATTTTGGTTCCAAAATACCCCTGTTGCAATAGTCAGATGTCGTATTTACTAATTAAAAGTCATTGATTACTGCAATTAATTTTGTTTATCTGTGCAAAAATGGATGTTACAGTTCAGCCATGTTAATTTCACAGCGTTTATCAGTTCAAGAGGTGTTGTCTGAAGATTGGCTGATGTAGTCCAAATTCCTTAACATACAATGTTTCCTATGTCCTGGTACATCATAGGATATGAAGTCTATTCTTAAATGCTACACATGGATCAAAAGGATTGAGAGTAATAGTGACATTTATAGTTTTTACAATTCCTTTAGTTTCTCGACGACAGAGTGTTATATTGTGAAAATGGGAAATACATAAGGGTTGGTGAATAAAACATTTGCATTGGGAAAGATCATGGTTCGAGGAGGAAACCCAGTGCAGAGGAATCTGGCAAATACCTCAGGATCGTGCTACAAAAGTAGTTTGCTAGTATTTTTGTTTCACTGCAATGTTATCAAGGAAGAAACAAGCCAGATATGTGTAAGTGGATATCTTTAATTATGTTGTAACTAGAACATCATATGTATACTTTTTGTCTAATGATCATCATGAAGAATAAAAATTTAAAAAATCTGAAGACATGGGGTCCTCTCCTGTTACACAAGAGCAGATGTGAAGACTTCTCCCTTAAAGAAATGTAAAAGTTTGATTCACACACCTGCAGAAA
>OOFC01009879.1:1514-50437 GCA_900323345.1 Pseudochromis fuscus
ATGGCCCACCTCGAGGGCCTGATGAAGGACCTGAACGCCATCACCACAGCACCATGAGCATGCACTCACGCTGACACACACACACACAGACAGACAGACACACTTCCTCTGTTACACACATACACACACACACACATACAGAAAGACACACGCTCTAAAGTCAAACAAACACACCCGAACATAAATAAACCTTTTGGAGCCAGATGCTGATGGACACAAAATGGCTTCTTGTGCCCAACAAAACTCTCACGTCCCCCCGCAGACAAAAAAAAAACCTCCAGACTGAAACTTAGGAACTTTTTTCGGCTTACCTTGCTCAGTCTCAGGAAGGAGATTGCCATGAGAGGGAAGAAAAAGTGAGACGCTTCATCTTTATATGAAGAATCATTCTCAGAGACAATGAACTTTTAAAACATTGGTCGCTTTCAACCGGAAGATTGTGAATTTTTTCCTCAGCAAAAATCCGTACGGTAGGTTCTTCTGTGCCGAACGCTCGCTCGGGACGGTTGATTCAATGTCAAGTCAAAAGGAGAAAGTCCAAAAATATGCTGGTTTTGATGTTGGTGCTCATGCGGCACAGTCTACACACAGTGTTTGTTTGATTAGTGTTTTCTTTGTGCATTTTGTATATCTATTGGGCCATTTCAGTGAAGTGAACATTGGATATCAGCCCCCCTTTTTACAAGCCTACATTATTCATAAACGTGGTCTTTTTTTTTTTTTTCTTTTATCCCCTTGTGTCATATATTGTGCCATGACTTTTTATTATTTTCTATGTTATTGTATTATTTTTTTTTACACACATATCCTTATAAACATGTACATATGTTGTGTTTTTTTAAACTGCCTCATTGTTTTTGATGTTTCCCATTGTTTCATTATTATTATTTGGGATGAAAGTGGGATTACAAATGAGTCCTGAAGCTCAGTTTTCATATCAGCAGGGGAGAAAAGCCTGATGTGTTTCTACAGTATGTTCTTCTCTGGCATTGTGTTGTCCCCTTTGTACATTAAAGATGTTTTTTCAGTCTTTTGTTTGTCGTGGGAGCTCCGTTTTAAAAGCCTTACCAACGTGTTTGTATGTTGGACGGTCGAGACGACTCGGCTCTCCAGCTCGGCTTCGTGCTGTCTCTCTGTGGGACTTGACAGCATCTCCTCACAGGTCAGGGGTACCTAGGACTCAGGGCACTGACCCCCCACCCCTCGTAAAAGACAAATATCAATCAATCAGCTACAACAGATGAGTTATCTTTTCTACAAGAGGTTCGATTGAATGTGTGTCATTTCCAAAAACCAATATTTGGTTTCAGACATCTGTACTGCTGAACCACGCGTGCATTTTCTCGCAGCGGAGTGTGTTTGCTGTTTTGTTCCTGCTGTTTCTTCTTTGACAAACACCACACCGTGGTTCTTTTACAAATCTTATAAGATGCAAAGATGTTGGCCTTTTGAATGGGACTCCCAGATTTTTTTTTACATGGTAGGTTTTGTATGAAGAAAAAAAACAGAAGCTTGTTCTATACACAAATCCGATGTAAAAAAAAAAAAAAAAAAGGAATAAAAAAAGTTCATCTAAGAAACTAGTTTTTCATTACCCTCTTACCCAAAGAAATTTGTCATTTGCAATCATAGTAATTTGCTCTACTTTTGTGAATACCATGTTTCTCATAAATGTACATCGTCATGAATGTCAATATAACTGTAAGAGATTTTAACTATGGGTACAAACAAGTTTGGGGGCAAAAAAATGATTGAAAACAAGAGGGGAGAGAAAAAGGACCGGACTCCATTTGGGAAATAATCTATTGAGTTGTAAACAGTTGAACCTGTATTGCACTTTTTCACAATTTTTGGAAAGTACATTTCTTACATATCTTGTGTTTTAAATATCAGAAGCTGTTTGTGTAACGTAGTGTCCTAGGTAAGCAGCAGGCAGCTGGTCTTGTTTTTTAATGTTTTTTTTTGTTTTTCTTTTCTTTTCTTTTTTTGCTTCAGAGATGATATGAATTGAGCAGCCGAGTTGTTCACTTTGCAGCTCATGATGAGGAATTCTGTTGTTGCTTGTTCATGTACAGAGCTTTCTTTGCTTTCTGTAGAAGAAAAAAAATCTGTGGCTTTTTAAAAAATGTCGAAAAAAGGTTTGGAAAAAAATATGTTTTTTTATTGGTGCTCCTATACATTGTGTATACGAACTATTATGAATACTAACAAAGTAAATGTTTCTACTCGTCTTTTTTTTATCAAACATGATCAGGTGTTGACATGAAATCAATACATCCAGAAATACTGCACAGCTACCCCACAGTACAGTAAGGCCTCTGACACCGATCATTAAGTAGTCAATCAACAGAAAATTAATAAGCATCCATTTTGGTAATAGATTTACAATTTCAGAAATTTCTTGAGGAAAATCCCCCAAAAAGTTGCTAATTTCAGCTTCTAAAAAAAGGAAGGAGGTTTTCTTGGGTTGTTGGACAAACATTCTATTGAACTGATGAATTTATTGCTTGATAATATCATAGGTTTTTCAGTAAATAGTTTATTGGTCACTCCTAAAGTTGAAGATTACTTTGTTTATGAACACCTGTTGTTTTGGAGCTTTTCAGACTCAAATAATTTGACAATTAAAGTCTATCTGTACATAAATGCTGCATTTTTAGCAAAGACTGTAATTTCTTTTCAGCCAGTTTTATAATTGAACTTTCTAGTTTTGTTCCAGCTGAAATACAGCCATCTCACATCTTTGGACTCCATATTTGGTTGCTACTTGGCATTAATTTCTAGGCCTGTTGGTGTAGCTGAGAATCATGGCTTTGTTGAATTAACCCTGATATTCAAAAAGTAGAACGTTGGACAAGTAATACTAGTGGGAAAACTGTAAAAAATCAACTGAAAATAATTTGCTTGTGTCAAACTGACAAGAGTCAACATTTATTCTGCTGGCATGTTGGATTGTTAAAGGATCAGTGTTACTGAGAAAAACCACCTCACATTCTCCCCAGAAAGATTTATGGATGGTACATGGTTTTGAAAAAGCTTTACTTCACTACACTACATAAAGTATCAGTAAAGGTAATGTCAGGGTTTTACCCACACTTCTCTCAGCCTCGCTGTGATGTTAATACATCTTGCTGATGACAACAATTTATACTGCATTTGAATTCTGAGTCTGAATCTGTACTCACGCAGCATCTTTTACCAAGATAACATCAAGCAGAAGATAAAATAGTAAATAATCCAGCTAAGATGTGACCTTTGTAGATGAGAGATGTTTCCTCATCTGTCCCTTCAGGTAAGTGCATCTGTAAATAAAGGTAAGATCAAAAACTAAAAATCTATCTTAATATTTACGGGCAGCTGTGGCTCAGCTGGTAGAGTGGGTCGCCTTCGAATCGTAAGATCGTGGGTTCGATCCCCGGCTCCTCCTGTCCACATGTCGAAGTGTCCTTGGGCAAGACACTGAACCCTAAGTTGCTCCCAATGGTGGCTAGCGCCTTGCATGGCAGCTCTGTAGCCATTGGTGTGTGAGTGTGTGTGAATGGGTGAATGAGTTGTAAAGCGCTTTGGGATCTAGCTTAGGTCATGAAAGTGCTATATAAATGTACTCCATTTACCATTTATGATTGTCTGTGATTATTGTGTATTAGGTGGATAGATGGAGTTCTGTCTCACAAGACTTGTGGGACTCAGTCCTCATACCCTCATGCACATTAGCGTTAGAAATCTATATGTATTGTTGTCCGTTATCTAAATGGCTAAATTCAACCAGAACTTATCCTCTAACATTTATACTTTAGTAATGAGGACTATCAGTGGTGTATCGGTTGTAATATCAAAATATTCATTCTGTAATTTCCTTCATCATTTTCACTTATGTTGAAGCTAGAGAAGTAGCAAGAAACAGGTACATGCCATGGAAACAACTGACCTCATATTTGACACTTGATCTTCTTTGAAACGACACATAAAGGATAAAGATGATCCACTCAAATAAAGGGCATAGGTAGTAATTTTCATTTAGATAAATAAAAATCATCAACTGCTGGTAACTTGTAGTTGTTGGTGTCAAAAGTGCATTCACAATCAGAAACAAATACACAAAGGAACATTAGAGCAAAACTACAGTTTGCCAATGAACAAACAGCTGAAAATTACGTTGCTGCCTCAAGGTCCAGGCAGACAGTAATTCACTCCAATATGAATTCTGTGTCAAATCAACAAGTGCTTGAAGATAATGTGAGGCATCTGTCTAAGAGTTGAAGGTAGGACTGAAAGTGAATCTTTCAACAGAGTATTGATCACCAACAAATCCATCAAGGAATAGTTCAAAGACAAATAATGGAGGAGTAAGGTTATGATATAGCCCTATTAAGCACTAAAGCCTACATCTGAAATCCTGTGGGAAATTTTAAACAACCACTCGATGGATGAAGCTGAAAAATCTTAAGTGGATACATTTTTGGCAGAATTTCATCTTTTGTAAAAGTACCTAGTTTGTATTTTTACAGCACTTTGGATCATTGTGAAAGCCAGTGGTGGAATGTAACGAAGTACACTTGGTACACTCAGTTACTGTACTGTGCTATTTTTACATTAAACTAAATGTACCTCCAGTCTACACTCTTAATGATACACTGCAGCATCAGAGAATGTGTTCGTAAAATACTTTTTAAAATACTTAAGTAAATTTTACTTACAACTGAGAAAATAAAATGTATTTATGTCCTTTTAGAAGATCTGTAGTAGAAGCTCATAGACTGTTTATAGAAATGGACGAAGCAAGCACCACCCATTGGTTTGTGAACTCTTGTTTCGAAGCCAAGAGATGGACATTTAAATGTCGCCATGTTGGTTGTTTGGAGCCAGAAGTGACCATATTTAGACATGAAGGAAGAAGTGAGGAGACGGGTCTAACCCTTGAACCCAAGACCACTGTCCAATGTGTATGAGATTCAACTTCAGTGTTGATCTCATTGGAAACCAGGCTTGTTGATTTTACAAACTACGCCCCTAAATATTCTTTTTAGGCTAATTATAATTCCTAATAAATAAATAAAAAATTATAATTAATATAATTCTTTAAGGCTAATATCAACTTAAATTTTTTATTTTTTTTTCATATGGACCACCAGATCACTGATAACAAAAATGTAACTAATTTAGCTAATGATATCAGAACGTGTTGTGAAAAAAATATCGACTGAGTGTTTCAGGATTGAAAATGCTGACAGTGTTTTTGGAGCCAGCCTCCTGCGGCCATCAGGTGTATTGCACCTTTTTGCACTTCCGCATTGGCCTCATTTTTGAGCCCCCACTTGCGAGGTCCATTTCTATCATAGACTGTATGACTTCTACATGCAGTCTATGGTTGTACACTGTATCAAATCGGCGGGTGTCATTGCGTGCGCTGACCAGCAGGGGTCGCTGCAGCCGCTCACCGTCACTCCCTCCACATCCGGAGCGTCAGTTCTTCTCACAACACGGAACATGGCGGCCAGCTCGGATCGGAATCCACCTCCTTTCCCCGCAGCAGAGGAACCAGAATCCGGACTGGCTGACATGGCAGATGGAGACAGCGACGAGGGAGAGGACATCTTCGTTAGTAACGTAGGTTTACACTAATACTAACTTGATATATAACATTTAACGAGCGCCAAGAAGTGAGCCTCTTTATCTGATCTGACCTGCATTCACTGCATCCTGAATAACTGACAAGTGGTGACAGCTTCTGTATGAGAGCAGCGAAATTAAATAAATACATTTAGTCAAAGTTAGTTTGGACTCGGGACTCGTGTATTTTCGTGCCGCTTTTTGTGCTGCTTCGAGCTGTTTTTATGTTTAACTATTGATTTAATGACGCTCTTGTTTTGATGTCCACTTCAACGTCTTCTACTTTGTATTATTTGCTAGCTTATCTTTGCTAATGTTCGGCTCACATGACTCCACCCGCTCTCTCCCTCTCTCTTTCATTGCTGCTCGCCTGTTATAACTATCAGCAGACTCTAATGCTCCTCTCTCGTGTTTCATTGTAAACTAATCACGAACAGAGCAACCCGGTGTCTGTGAGTCGAGGAGTTTCTCAGCCGGACCAGGTCCATGAGGATCCTCCGGACCTGTTCAGTGAGGAAGAGGAGGCCAGCAGCACTACGGCCAAGTCCAACGGAGTCCACTCTGATGATGACAACGACCTGTTTGCTGGTGAGGAGACACACTTTATTCGCACTGGGTGATGCTGGCATACCCTCAAAATACTAAACTAGCAAATGAAAGCACAATGGGAGTGCATACAATGCAGTCTGTGAGAATAGAAGACAGACGTGCATTGTCCAGAAAAACTGGTTCTAAGCCAAAAAGAAAAATCCTATTTTTGTGTACTTAATCCAAACTGACCCGACAAAGCCCAACTAAAGTTAGTGACTGACTTGTTTGTGGAAGTAGATCTTTCTTCAGTGTTTAGGGGAAGATAAACCTACATGTAGTGAGTCTTAATAGTCAGTGTTAATTTATCATCGTTGGGCTATTAGTCCTTCAGTTGTAACTTCAAGGCCACTTAAAAAATATTTCTGCATCTTATCACTTGTGTCCCAACCACAAGTTGATGCCCTTGCTTTTGTTTTATCAAAGCTCTTCAATAGCGACTAAGGGCTTTTAAGATGGTTTATTTTAGGACTAGGTCATGCTAAATCATTTTTTATTGCATATCTTTAAAGGGACATTCCGCTAATTTTCCTCATCACTTTAGCCATTTGGCATGCTGCTATTAATATTCTTAAGAAGCTTTATTCATGAATAAACAATTTTATAGAGACATGGGGCATTACACTGGAAAATACAGAAGAAACTATTCAATGCAGTAAAAATGAATAAGAATAAGATGCCTAAATGTGCAGAGAGTGTATAAAATAATGATTGAGGATTTACAATGTAACAATGTAAGGGACCGTTGCAATAATTAAAAGCTTCTTTTGAAGACATAGGTTTTAAAAAGTGATTTAAAAAAGTTTCTCTGCAGTAACTGACTGCTCTTATTTAGTTTTCTGAATGTTATCTAATAGTGAAAAATCTCTTTGGAATTATTTATCAGTTAATCAGCATAGTCTGCAACTACTTTAACAATAGATACATATAAAAGAGATATAAACAGCATTATGGTTTTAATAATAGTTTATGTCTAATGTGATCTTTCCATTTAAAAAAAAAAAAAGACGAAAGTTGAATAACCTGGTTAGAAGTTTTTAAAATGATGTATGTACCTCCTTGCTCACTGAAAAACCCACAATCTTTGAATAAACATTTTTGATTTCTGAAGTTAAACTGTTGATCATAAGATGTGTCATCATGACACTGTGAGATGTTTTATTTATTAAGTCAGTGGAAGGTAAGGCATCCAAAATAGGATAGTTTTTGTACATAAACTCAAATATCTTTGTCGCACTGGTGAAACAAAAAAAGACCTCTACATATAATCTACGGCAACTGTTGGATTCCCATAACTTCCCATTTCTCCATGGTCAGATCTGTTTGGGTTAAGAAAAACATTCTTGTGGTAATTGTTTCATGTCTGGTTGTTTTATGTTGTTTGACTGTAAATACTGAACTGACTTTTTAAAAAAATTATATTGCGAAACGCAGTTACAAATTTTCGTCAAATCATTCACCTCTTTTTCAAATGCATGTTTGTGAAATAGCACAGATGGTGGAGTGGTGTGTGATCCTGTGTGGCAAACACTTCAGTCATGTTCTTTTTTTTAAATGAAGAGAGGGACGTATTAATCAAAAGTCTTTTCTGTCCCCAGAGGCACATGTGGAGCTGAGCACAGACAAATCCAGCAGTTCTGCTCGAAAGGAGCTCTCCGCCTCCTCTGGCCCTCGGCCTGCCTCCTCTTTCACTCAGAGCCCTGCAGCTATGCAGCCCACCTCCCTGGAGCAGGTACACACCACGGCTGCCTTACCATGCATGTTTTTGTAATGCCTGCACTATAATCCCCAAGTAGTGTGTCTGCTGTGGCCAAATGTACAAACTGTGTGAATTATATTGATCACAGCTGGAAGAGGAAGAGGCCAAGGATAGTTTTGATGTGGATGTTGCCGTCACCAACCCCGAGAAAGTTGGTCAGTCTTTTTACGTGTTATATTTTTTAACCATCATAAAGCAGATTTTGTTCAGATGTTATCATTTAGAAGTATAATTGATAATTAAGACACTGAAGAAAGAATTAACTTTATGGTTCTAGCAAATTCTAGGAATCTAGCTTGTTTACATGGTGATTTCAGGATGAAATTTAGGTCATTCGTCTGCTTAATGTGCCTCCAATGTTTCTGTTCCACAGGAGATGGCATGAACGCATACGTGGCCTACAAAGTATCCACCAGGGTATGTAGTTGAGCTTGCACTGATTCATTTGTGTAAATTTAATTAGCTCTGACTTTTTGTGCCTTTATTATTTTCCTCATTCCTTCTCTCTGTGTTTTCCACCAGACTTCCTTGACCATGTTCAGGAGTAAGACCTTCTCTGTGAGGAGGCGTTTTAGTGACTTTCTGGGCCTTTATGAAAAGCTGTCAGTGAAGCAGTCGCTCCACGGCTGCATCATCCCACCACCACCTGAGAAAAGTGTTGTAGGTGGGTACTCAGGCCTTTTTTTTCCAATGTATGTTTTGTACCTTTTGTCTTTTTTCATCCCTTTTGTGATTCTCATTTGAACCAACAGGAATGACAAAAGTAAAGGTGGGAATGGACGACCCGTCATCAGTGGAGTTTGTGGAGAGAAGAAGAGCAGCTCTGGAGAGGCAAGAATCCAGACATGTTTAATACTTCAACACTTTATTAATGACATAATCACTAAAATTTGTACTGGTGAAATAATTTAAGGGTGCCTGTGTTACAGTGTGCATGTTTTATGTTACTTATTGGCCACTGCTACTCATTTCATCCTGACAGGTATCTTCAGAGAATAGTGTGTCACCCATTGTTACTACAAGATCCTGACGTCCGTGAGTTCTTGGAGAGAGACGATGTGGGTATCTTAGGATATGCAATGAATTTCTTGCAGGAATATGCCGTGTTTCTTGTTGATTTGGAATTTAAAACTCAGGTACTAACTTTTGTGACATGTGTCTGTGTGTTGTCACCCCCCAGCTACCCAGAGCAGTCAACACTCAGGCACTGAGTGGGGCCGGTTTCCTCAAAATGATCACTAAGGCATCTGATGCTGTCAACAAGATGACCATTAAGATGAATGAGTCTGACACTGTAAGGGGACTATAAATGAAGATTGTTGCACATGTAGCCTCCACAAAGAAATACATTTCACAGTTTAGTCAAAGAGTTTGGAAAATCCGTTGTTGAAGAAATTCTGATTGACCAGTGGAGACACCAGAAAACTTTTGTTTAGTGTGACAATTATGGTTTTTTTTTTTTAATCTTTCTATGTATTTCTATACACATGCATTTATATTTTTGCAGTGTTTTCTCTGTATTCATTCAGTTCAAGTTCACCATTACAGCAAGTGAAGTACCATCCCTGCAAATGTACTTACAAACATTGTAATTTAGCTTTAATGTTTGCTCAGACAAAGTGTAGGCAAGTTTCTCGTGATAAAAAGATTCTTAACATTAATAACTAAAATTAAATAACTTGGACTCAAACAGCAACACATAGGAGACAAACCTTGAATTATTGAACAAAGAACCGCAGTTGTTTTTAAAGTACAGAGGAAACTGTGGAGTGGATCACTGCTGTGTTGCTATGAAATAACAAAGTATCTGTCCATGTACGTCTTAAACAATAATGCAGTGAATCTCATTGGATACAGACAAAACTGAGCAATTATGCAGAAAATGTTTTGATATAAGACCTGATAACATATGGAAAACTGTACTGTGCTCTGTAGTTTTTGTATGATCACATTTTTGAGTATTTAAGTTTTATGCTGTCATGTTTGACACCCACAGATCAGAAAAAACTCTAAGTAATGTGATTGTTTTAAAAGATTTGAAAGATTTTCAAGCTAAGTATTTATGAATTCACTGTGTGCGTTGTTAGATATTTAAAAAAAAAAAAAAAAATCCATTGTTCTATTGTAAATGCCTTATTTGAAATTATAGCAAGACTGTCATTGTACATATGACAAGGTTGTTTGTGTGTTTCATGTACATATTGTCTTGTTTTTCCTGTGTGTCTCAGTGGTTTGAGGACAAGTTCCAGGAGGTGGACACTGAGGAGCAGCAGCTGAGGAAGCTTCATGCCGTGGTCGACTCTCTGGTCAATCACAGGAAGGGTGAGCTGCATGTCTTGACGTGTCTTTGTCTGCACAAACTGTTTCATGTGTGGAAAGAGAAGAATTTTGTCCAGCTGCTTAGTCTTTTCGGGTGAAACAAGTTGTCTGAATACGTTTTCTGTTTCCTCCCTCCTCCTTTCCAGAGCTGTGTGGGAACACGGCAATGTTTGCCAAAAGTATGGCCATGCTGGGAAACTCTGAGGACAACACAGCCCTGTCCCGGGCCCTGTCCCAGCTGGCAGAGGTGGAGGACAAGATGGAGCAGCTGCATCAGGAGCAGGCGGCCAGTGACTTCTTCATCTTTGCAGAGCTGCTTGCTGACTACATCCGCCTGCTGGGTGCTGTGCGGGTAAGCTAACGACTCCACAGTGGTGGACCTACAGCAAGAAGAAATAAAGATTGTACATGAAGTAAAGAAGCCTGGAAAAGTAAAGCTTGAGTAAAAGAAATGGAGCAGGATCACCTGGGCAGAAGTATCTGTATATTAGTAGATGTATAAAGTGTCATTGAGCCAAGTGTTTGTAGTATTTTTAACAATGCAACATGTGCATCATTCTGCCAGAAACATACAGACAGCAGTCAGTCTGTTAACAAGTCTTTAACAAAGTGCAAGGTCAGTTTTACCGTAAACTCACACTTGATCAGGTGTTGTTACTGTTGTTAACCACATGGACGTCCACAGGGGTGTTTTGACCAGCGCATGCGGGCGTGGCAGAGGTGGCAGGAAGCTCAGAGCACACTCCAGAAGAAGAGAGAGGCAGAGGCCAAGCTGCTGTGGGCCAACAAGCCCGACAAACTGCAGCAAGCTAAAGAAGAAATCACTGAGGTAACAGACACAGTTACAGCTGCACTGAAAAAGATTTTTACATTGTTTTACATTTGAAATCCAACAGGCTGACGATCTCTCTAGTTTGACCAACATAGCAAACAAAACGGAGAAAGAAGTTGTATTTAATATTGTAATTCAGATGTAGGAGACTTTTTCATTACCACCCAGCTGACTTTTAATCCTTCCCAGGATTAGACAACCTCTTGTCAAAACGAGGTCAAAAGAGGTGAGTCACTGTGTTTTTAGTATTTGCAGCTAAATCTCCAGTGACAAGAGTAAAAAAAAAAGTATTTGCCAACTATTTTTATATGGATTCAATTATTTATGTCCTTTGTCAATTTAAAAAAAAAAGACAAACATAATGTTTAAACTTCTTCAGTGTGAGAATTTGCTGCTTTTCTGTGTTTGTTATTGTAAACTGTCGTCTGGGTCAGACAAACAAGTTATTTTAAGACATCACATTGGGGCTTTGTGAAGGTCATTTTCAAATACTAAGTGTCTGTAGTCCTTCAGACTGAGCAGCTGCTGTCGTTTTTTGGTTTTTTTGCCTTTAAAAGAATATTAAGTGAAATCTTTTGAAATGTTAATATCACATGTTAGAAAATACCAAGCACTAAGATGTGTTTATGTTTTCTTCCTCTTGTTTGTCCTCAGTGGGAGGCGAGGGTGACTCAGTACGAGAGAGACTTTGACAGGATTGGAATGACTGTACGCAAAGAGGTTCTCAGATTTGAGGTATGTTTAAGCAGTTATGAGTGTCATGAAAGGGATCAACATAAGAAGACCTGGCATTTTCAAAGTGATGAGTGTTATAGGGATGGTATATTTAATCTGCTGGATATGTATGACTTCTCCATTAGCACTTGTGCTGAGGTAACTATTGTGAGAGCAACATGCTTCAGGTTGTGGTTTTTATCAGCGTCCTTGTAAAATGTCTTACAAATCATTTTAATATATTCTACTGTGTCTTCAAATCTCCTTTTCAGACTGTGGGACTTTTCTTTAGCAGGATGGGATGGAAACTCTGAGCTTGAGGAAACAGAGAAAGGACATATTAAAGGAAAAGCATTAACATTGAGACGTGCTCAGTGCCAGGGTGCGCTAAAACTGTACCAGTGGCACATGATGGCCCAGCATCTTACTAAGACACTTTATGTTGTTACATTTTTCCTTTTTATTTGTCACTTGTCTCTATATTCCACTCAGTAGCTTTAGTGTAAAGACAGACGGAGAGGCCATGTTTTTATCCATGCTAGTGAAAGTACATCAGGGATCTGTAGCTCAACAGCAGCTGGATGGATTGACTTGAACTTTGACATCCATGTTTTCCAGAGGATTGTTTTTTTTGCCTTTGGTGATTCCCTAACATTACTTCAACTGTCACAATGAGGTTATTGACAGTTACTGAAACATCTTCAATGTAGATTATGCTGATCGTCCTTTTTAATATGTGTGTGTGACAAAGGCCACAACCTGAAACAGTTTGCTCTCCACAATGGAAAAGTTGTTCTTTATACTTCAAGTCTTGCTGGTTTTGACCTCTGCAGAATGTTTCCCTTCTCCTTGGGAGTAGGTGAATTTCTGCCAGAAATTCCTACAACTGCCTCGACCTCGAGACGTGACAATACCTCTGTCTTTGCAGAAAGAAAAAGCCAAGGACTTCAAGAGCCAGATAATCAAATATTTGGAGGCAATGCTGCAGTCTCAACAGCGGGTAATCATTTAACTATTTAACTAAATCAAGTATTTTATCCAACATATTCAAGCATCCCTGTAAAGGAACAGTGTGGAAGGTTTAGCAGCATCTAGCAGTGACATTTCAGAGTGCAACCAACTGAAATAGTTTAGAAATTGTGTTTATAGTTTAGTGTGTAAAACTGTAGCTAAGGTTTGTTTTGTTTTTTTACTTTTATTCTTTATAAATGCCTGCAGCTGTGGGCTAATCTGGGTGATGTCACAAATCCTTTTTTGTCTATATAAGAAAAACAATTTCTAGTTTTTGCACATAAATACAGAATCATGATCTAGTAACATTTAGAAAGTGTCCTGCATTGACAGTGGTCTGCCCCTCATCACTAGTTTCCTTCTGGAAAAGACAGCACCAATGTTTCTGTTTATTCCTCATCTGTCGATATTTGTTTTTGTGTGTGCAGCCCCATGTTCTTTGACAATGGTAACTTACACTCTGCTGCAAAATTTGTTAGAGGGAGAATCGTGCTGTATTTAGCACAAGAACAAGCAATTATCACTGAGTCCGTAATTTTACTTTGTCTTTCAACCAGTGGTCTGTGTTATCTGTGTTATGGTAGTTGGCTAATGGTGCTATAACACCTTTAAAATCAAGCAGCCACATCATTTTTGTGAAGTGAAAGTCTGTCTAGAGCCAGGTTTCGATTTGTCTGTGCTTGGCTCCTGCAGAAACATGGTGGCACAAGATGTTAGCCTCCATGATGGAGGACTTGCTTCCTATGTAGATACAAGAGACTGATTGTAAAGTAACAAAAACACAACAATTCTTTTTTTTCCAGATAATAATGATAATAAGCTTTATTTGTGTAGCACTTTTATATTTATTAAATAAATGAAAGTGAAATTCATTTATTTAGATGGTTGATGATTATGCACTAATGAAAATCATTTCAATTCCTCCTAAATATTGCACACTCTTCTATTAAATATAGTATCGATAATGAGATTACAATACAATAGTATTTATTGGAATAACATGTTGTAACTAACTTTTCATTCTTGTCGTCCTGATTGTTTTCCAGCTTATAAAGTTTTGGGAGGCATTCCTGCCTGAAGCCAAGGCAATAGCTTAATGGAGAGGGAGACTTTTTGAAGACCCCAACTGCCTTTTCGAACACTTTACCTCTTTACCAGGAACTGAGAGGACAATTTTGAAACCACAGGAAACTTCCATCCATTTCTTTTTTTTTTTCTTCAGTCTTTTTAATTATAGTGTATTCTCTTATCTTGTACAGTACTTTGATATAATGAGACACCACATTTACACAACATTTCTTTGGCATAATTTCTTGTTCATGTTCTTGGTTTAAAGATGGGGTGAAGCAAGAATCCAACAGAGATTAACATGGCTGTAGTATTTGTAAAACTCACTGTCTTTTGCAGTGGGATATGTATTTATGTTTCTTGCTTAAACCAGTATATTAAAGTGTTAACACCAAGGTACTGCCCTAGAGTAACATTGTCTATAGTTTACATTAGAAGATAGGCGTATGTAAATCATTCCACTCTAACAGATTTTCTCAATGGATGCATGTCGGATAATTTTTTGGTGCACCAAAATGCATTGTACAGTTGGTAAAGCTGTTTTGTTTTCTAAAGAAATGTCACTATTAATGATGGAAGTCATTTACCTGGAGTATTAGCACATTGTTACAGTGTATCACATGATGCATATTAGATCATAATCATTATAAAATACAGATGTGACAAGGTGACAGGACTGTCACAGTTGTTACAAGATGAGAAAAAAGTCCTGAGGTTACAGTGAGTGCAAGTTGAGCAATCACTTCTTTGTTGGTATTTTCTAAGATGATCTATTTGCTAAAGCCGTGTTTATTGTATTAATCAATTTTTTCCACAACAGTTTTGAAGTACTTTGATTTATTGTGTGAGAGATTGAGGCCCAAAGGAACTCATTTGGATCTGAGATTGTTTATGATACATGTGAATGACTCCTGACATGCATGTATGTACACATGTACAATACTTGAATTGAATCGTACAACTGCCAGATTTCAGAAGTAACCACACTTTTTTTTTTTTTTTGATAAATTGGTTCAACAGTGACAGAAAGGCACAGACATTGAAGTGATATGGTCCCTTATTTTCTTAATCAGCATTTGTAAGTGTAGTTTTTCTGTCATGTCATATTTACGTAAGAATGTGCTTTATTTTTGTAACCACTTTGCATTAGCACACACATTTTCCTGGAAATGCTATACAGGTAGATGTACAAAATAAATGATGATTGGTTAAGCTTTTGGCTCTGTTTTTATGTTTTGATGAGGGTTTATTGATAGATTTTAAAGCTGTCTATACGTAGTTTTAATTTAAGTTGAGTAGCAGAAATGACTGTGAAACAATGAGCCTCTGGCCTTAATAATGTAATAGGCCATCTTTGATTATTTGATGGCCTTTTGAGAAACATTGTAAAGGTTAGTCACTGCTTTTAGCTCAATTACACCTTAACTTCGATATTATATTCATGCTGCAGATAAGCTGTTCATACCCTTTCTAAAGTTTTGTGACACATCCACATGACATTCAAACTCCTGCAAACTTTACACAATTCATACAACAAGGGGCATGTTCTTTAATTTATGGAAGTTGAGCTGTAATTACATAAAACATTTAATTAAAATTCTATAAAACTGTCTGTGCTAAGAGACTAAAATTCAAATGTTCTTGTTCACCAGAAAACACTGAGTCAACTTAATATGAACTGAGATCTGTTTAGAAATGTTGCAAGTGCACCTTGGAGTTCCTTTCATATATTTATTAATAATAATAATAATAATAAAGTACAAAGCTCAACGGTCCTGATAAATAATTAACTTCAATATTCACTTATTTTTTTTAATGGCCCTATGTTAGCAGAGTATAAAGGAGTTGTGGGGATCAGGAGCAACAATGTGAACAAAACTGACTCTTGTTTTGGTAGAAAAGGTGGTTGGTCATTTTCAGTTTAAATCCTGGGCAAGAAGCATATAATCAGAATTCTCTTGTGTGAGAAGTGACTTTAACTATTTGTCAGTTATAAAAATGGCTTCTGATTGTTTTACCGTTAATCAATAAATTAACATAGTAACTTTTCAATTAGCCGTCAGATCTGTCTGTGTACGTTGACATCTTTCCATTACAGCCAGGCCTCTTAAGTTTGAGTAACTTAATAGATAAGTTTAAGCTCATCAGTTTGCCTGCAGTCTAAGTTAACTCTCATGTTTTGTTGGCTGGATCCACACATTTTTTAGTAAAGAAAATGTTTAATTGTTCTTTCCCTTTCCTTCTAATCTCAGTATGGCCCCGTACATGTAAAAAGGTGCAGACTGGTTCTCCCCTGCTTTGGCTTAAAATGTGATGGTGACAGAATACAGAAATTAGGGTAAAATATTTAATCTTTTATACTTTACATGGCCAAAAATAAATATTACTTGTCTCCTAAAAAGACATCCACTGTCAAAGAAATGTAAAGAATCCTATATTGTGCTATTAATTATTTTTGACTTCAATCCCCTCTCCTAAACTGATGCAAAACTCAAATAACCAGAATCAGCCTTTATAGTACCCTGTATACCCTGTATAGTACACACATAAAGACAGAAGACATAGGATATGACAACTGGACCATAAAAAGCAGAAATGAGCATCTAGATGAAAATGTAACAAATACTAGAATAAATAAAACTGTATTCAAAATAATTGTACTGCACATAAATTGTAATTAAAGTGGAATTCATGGATTAATAAGACGAATTTATGAAATAAGATATACAGAAAAAACAAAAGGAATAGTTCTACAAATGACTAAATGATTTATGAAACGTCAGATTATTTATTATTTCATGTTAAAACTTATTTTTATAATTATTATTTTTAATGTTCCTCTCGGAGACCAATAAAGGATTCTGTTTTTGATATTCAAAATGTATACAAAAGTAAAAGATGACAAACAAAAAAAAACACTTTTTAAAATTTGTGACTAGATCGCAAGTAGATCATTACTACAATAGATCCAGATATCTGGCTGATATTAACGTGTGGTGAACACACTTGTAGTTGTTCAGATATTTAATGATCATCGATACAGTTTAAAGTTAATGATCCAGGATCAGTGTGACCTGGAAGTGTGCGTGCCGAAGCGGGCGGTGCCGTGATTCTCCATCCGGTGCGCTCGAGCCTTTCACGAGCAGCGGAGGCAGACGAAGAATGGAGAGAGCCGCTAACGAGCCTTGGCTGTTAGCGTGAAACATCAGTAACAACAAGCTGCACATAAAAAAACACCTTCACATTTACAAGCTCCGGGAATTCATCCACATCTGGTGTGAAGGACACACACGTCTGCGTCCTGATCTGTGTGGGTTTCCACTACAGCGGAGGTGAGTGTGTTGTGTTTGTTTGCGATGAGCTAACATTTTAGGGGGAGAAGGCTTTTTGGTTGTTAGCTAATATTTTCGTTGCTAACGGAGCTAATTTCCTTGTTGCGCTCGGTCCAGCTGTCAGCTATCCACCAGTAGGTGTTAGCTGGAGCTTCAACACCTAGCAAAGAGTGCGTTTTGCTTCATTTAGTTCCCCTTTAAACAGCCCAGTGTCGTAATTAATAGAAAAATGTCTGTATCGCGGTTTTTCTGTGAATACATAGTAACCCAGACCAGCCACTGATGCTAGGTAATGTTTTGCTAGCGTTAGCTTCACGGCTGGTTAAGTCAGGTTTGGTGCTGGAGAGCTGCTAATCTAAGTCAGATAATGGTTAGTTTGTTTACTAATCGATTGGACCATCACTAATGTCGGACTGCCATGGCTGGCTTTGTCTGAGAAACGCTGGCGCACAGCTGCCAACTCGCTTCCTTGTTTTGATTGAACCGGGGAGGCCTGCTTTACAAAGGATCGATCATCTTTATATCAGCCTCAACTGCCTCGACCCAGCACCTCCTCACACATCAAACTCAGTGTTTTCACTGCTTACTGCAAGGCCAGGGATGCAAATGCAGGTTGACACCAAATGTACAATTTTTGCTTTTAATTAAACCCTCCTCTCTGCCTGATCATTGTGAGCAAAGTTGTATTAAAGCATTTATTACAGTGATGCAACTTCTGTAATGCCAGGTGCAAATTTAATGTATAGCTGCAATGTACATTTTCTTTTCTTGTGGTCAAACTTGTGATACACTGGATCTCAACTTGCACTTTACTACAGAGTTGCTCATGATCGTGGTCTGGTTAGTCACCACATTTTTCACAAGATCAGCAATATACTTTAAGACAGCAGTGCAGACCAGGCCTTTTTATTCTCTAATCCGAGGTTATGTGAGTGCGTGATGATTATTATTGTTTGACACCTCATAAAAGCGTCCTAATGGAGGAAATGCTGACATAAAGTAGTTTGTGTCGTGTTCATTCAATTGCCCATGATGAGTATAAATCACTCTCAAACTTCACACTTAAGTGAAATGTTGTATAAACACAGTTACATTTCATTTCTCTATAGTTATACCATACTTAGTTATTGCAGATTTTTCTACAATATCTGCTCATATCAGAGATCAGCATTTGTAAGATCTTTAGATCAATCCCGCCATGAAAACATGAGATTATTGTCATGTTTGTCGGCGCAGACAAAGGCCAAGTATGCATGTGTTGTTTTCATTGAATTGTTATAGATGTCAGGAGTATGGCTAATCTAAATTCCCCCCAGTTATAGTTCATAAGAGGGGGCTTTAAGGAGAGAGAGGCAGCTGTTAGCTGGCACTGCCACAGTGGGTGTCTGCACTGTTGGCAGGGCCCCCTCTCAGGCTGATCTTTCCACTGAAGGTTAATCACTGCACTCGGAGCCTTTATGTTTCTGTAAAAATGAAAAGATGTCAACAGATTAGTCATTTTTAATAGATGCTAATCAGCTAGAAGCATCTCGGGTTCTCAAGATGTTTTGACAAGCAAATTTGTGGACTGTAATCAAGGTTTTCGAAGTCTTAAATACATTTTCAAAGCCACCATACTGTGTTTCTGAAGGAAATCTGCCCGGGAATAGTGCCAGACTTTAAAACTAGCTATTAACCAATTACATCAACTCTCTAAACTCTTAAAATATTCAGTTTTTGAGCGTCATCTAACAAACCCTCGTGCCTGTGATTAGACTGCAAACACTGTTGTCTATGTGTTTGTGTGTGTGTTTTGATTCGCTCCACATTTCACTTGGTTATTATAACAACACTGTGAAACAAATACTGTCATTGTTTATATATTTGCACCAACACCAAATTCCCGCTTTAACGTTTCCAGAGTACAACCAGAAAATAAAATGGTCTGCTGCACGTTTTTAGCTGAGAGAGAGTATTAGTGATCTGACACAGATATGAGATCAGCAGAATTTATTACCTGCAGTCACAACAACTCCATTTTGAGAGCATCTTCAGTAACATGACACATTTTCTGTTCAGGCACAGTGAGCTGCATTCAAAGTCATACATCCTGATGGTAGAGGGGGGCTGTTTCACTTAAACACAATGACGTATTGATTGTTCAAAATATGCAATGGCAGTATTGCATGGATTGTTTGTGTCATGCTGTGAGGCAGCCTGTTTGTTATATATTGACTGCAAGCAAAATGAGTGGCAATTTAATTCATATGGTGTATAAGAATGTAAGATATTTTTATTTCTTTCATTTAATGTTACACAGGTTCAGTAGTAAGCGTTCAATGGTGTTATTGTTCATTTAGTACTCATACATACCAATAAAACTACACTGTGCGCATGAGCACTTTGGCAAACATCAGACTGTCTCATAAATTCATACCATCCTCACACAGACTGCCACATCGACTTTTCTACTGTATTCTCATACAAAACTAACTACAGTATCCGCTATAAAAACTCCACTGTGATATTCAAAATCATAGGCTCTATATAGAAATGGACAAAGCTACCTGGTCAACAAAAATTAGGCCAATGCACAAGTGCAAAAAAAGTGCAATACTCCCAATGGCCACTAGATGCTGGATCCTAAAAACTTTGACTTCAGTTGACTTAAATTTAAAGATTGTCATTTTTGAACATGAAATACTCAGTCAGTACATTTCTCCCACAAGTCATTCTGATTTCATTAGCTGAACTCCTCTGTTATTATCAGTGATCTGGTTGTTCATTTGGGGAAAAAAATCATCATTAAATAGATATTAGGTTTCCAAAGGGGAAGATTTACGGGTGTGGTTAGTTTGACAGGTAGTTTGAAGTTGAGTCTCATACACATTGGGGAGCTTCCTTGGGTTCAAGGGTCAGGACCTCCTCCTCACTCCTTCCTTCATATCCAAATATGGCAGGGTTGGGGAACCCTGGTCCTTGAGGGCCACTGTCCTGCATGTTTTAGATGTTCCCCTCTTCCAACACACCTGATTCAAATGATCAAGATCGTTATCAGGCTTCTGCAGAGCTTGATGACGAGGTGGTCATTTGAATCAGGTGTTTTGGAAGAGGGACACATGTAAAACATGCAGGACAGTGGCCCTCAAGGACCAGGGTTCCCCACCCCTTAAATATGGTCACTTCTGGTGACGTTCAAATGCCAAACTCCTGGCTTCAAAATGCGTTCACAATTCAGTGGGTGACATCACATTAGCTTTGTCCATTCTACATACATTCTGTGAAAACTAACTCCAGTACCTGCTATAAAACCTCTACTGTGACATTCAAAGTACAGAACAGTAACAAACTGTTAACACCACCTCAGCAGTTTTCTTCAGTCAGACCAAATTTAGCATCTTGGAATTAATCAGTTATCTTAAGACTGTTTCTGAGTTGTCTGGTCCCTAGTTTGTTAGCAGATAAAATCAGTTCCTCATATTAATGTTAACTATTAACCTGAGTTTAGTATCCTTAGTAGAAAAGAAATGTTTTTTGATGAACACATTTTAAGGAACCCTGCCACAACCAATTTATCTATTTACCCTTTTAACAAGTCAACAAAGAAAGGGTTTATTAGATCAAATCTGTAATGCCATTTGGATTTATAATGTCTTTCATGGCTTCTTCGTCTCAGAAACACAGTTACATTTATAGGATGCCAAAAGGTGTGTATCCTCAAACATGTCCTCAGTTATCAGGAGACACAGGTTCTTCCACAGGGATAAAGGCCGGGGAATCCCCACCTCACTTCAAAACTGAACCAGCCATTCATCATCGCTGAAGAAGCCGTTTATACAGACCGCAGAACTCCACAGTAGATTCTGCTCTGCAGTTTGGATGGATGGTGGATTGTTTGACTTTGTTCCTCGCTTCCCCTGAAAATAATTTACTCACATTGTCTCTGCAGTGTAATAAATTGCAATTCCCCCACAATGTTTATTTTGTGAATCTCTTATAAACTCACACGAGGGGAACAAAGCTACAGGGACACCGTCTTAAAATATCAAATCTACACCTCTAACACAGTTTCAGCTGAAATTGAACATTTCTAAATAGAATAGCTGTTGTGGGGCTTTTATAATAGATTGCATTAGGGTTTGCAGCTGTAGATTTAACTTAATGGGCCCAAAGTCTTTTGTTCTAAAATGTGAAATAGGAATTTGTGTTGGCAGGACTTCTTTAAGGCTTAATTTAACATGTTTAGTTAGAACAACATGTTAAAATAACCAAGAGAAACAAAACAGTAGTTCAATAATACCTAGGGCCTCGTTACAGCATATGGTGCTATACATAGTTGCAGATGTTTTTCTTCTCCATGTGTAGTTTTCGCTGCTTCTTGCAGTATGACTTCCTCCTGTTTTATTGTTTATTTCTTTCTGGTAGTCCTCAGGTTAGACATGTCTGAACATGTTGGTAAATCCAGAGTGGCTGTGGTGGTGTAATCCTCCTGGTAAAGTGAATGAGACAGGCAAAGAGTAAGAGTAATAAGGATAAGGGTAAAACACGTCGGTCGTACTCAGGTTACACTTTGTACAAGGACGTTCAACATTTTCTAAAAACCTGCCTCTAATTGGCTCCAAAACAACCAGCCTAACATCAAAAGTTTGACTCATAAATTCTGTTATTATAACAAAACATGAGAAGCCTTTAATATAGAGTAGGTTTCTTTACATCAGTAGATTGTGGAAATTAAGTTTTGAAATTTTAAATTCTTAAATTTACACTGATGAAGAAGCTATGTCTCTCCTACTTGAACAATGCCTGTTTTCAGTGTAATTCTATAGCTCTGTGTGTTGTATGCACAGCACCAGTGTAGTTACAGTCTGGGCTGTGAGGTGAGCAGAGATGAGCAGGATATAATCTGTGACAGCTGTCTGGTGTGAACGCAGGCTGAGAGTGTTGTGCGAAGACCTCTCCTTCAGTCGGGAGAAAACGTCAAGCTGAACCGGTCTATACGCACCGGTGCAGCCTGGATTAGAGTGGCCTACAAATGATTATTTGCACAATGGAAACTGTTACAGCTCACCATCGGTCTCTGCTGCAAACTTGTTTTTATAGCCGTGTTGTTCTGGTCCCAGTTTTTATGTAATAGCAACAGTGCACAGTTGCCCTTGAGAGCAAACTAGCTGTCTTTGATGCTGAGATCCGTGCAGGCAATACTGAGCATGAGTCATCCAGAAGCCCACACACAAATACTTTCAGCAGCAGCAGCGGCAGCAGCAGCCTTTCCATGCCCAGGAATTACAGCATTGTCATGAAAACAGTAGTGGCTGTTGTGTTTTTTCTTTTTTTTTTTTTTTGTAACTTTAGCAATAAAAGTTTTTAAGTTTTATTTCATTAAAATATTTTGACTGAATAATTAGCAAAATCTGCCTTATTTCCTCTTGCTTCAGCACACTGACTTGCTCAAGATGAACAAAACAGGAAGTCTCCATGAGGCCCGCAGTTGATAAAACATATGTCATACTGATTATGCAATGACACAAAACTGCCCTTATGCGACTTAATCTCCCAATTTAATATTTTCACAGAAAGGGGGTAAGTTAAACCAAAAAACGGTTGCGTTGAGCACTTGACGAAATCCGACCGGTGTCCATCAGGTTAAGCTTCAGTGTCCTTGCGGGCAGACGTAGCTTTATGTAATTGTTTACATAATATTCTCCGCTGACATTGCCCGCCAGGCGATAGCTGTGGGTGGTGAGATGCCTTCATGATCACAAAGTATGACTTAAGGTTTGTGTTGATGCTCAAACTGTTGCTGTGTTTTCTGTGACCACTGTGACTTGATTACTATCTCTTCAGCCCAGCAGCACTGTTGCACTTCTGTCCTTGTTCAACACAGTCGACTAGTAAACACAGATTTTTCTAATTTTTTATTTTTTTTTACAGCTTGTAAATGACTCAAAATTCAGTTAAACTTGTCGTATTGTGGGGGAGTTCAGTTTAGGAAAAATGTAATTTTAACCGTAGTGATTGCTGGTGATGGCTAAAATTGAGGTCCTGATTATTCATTGTATGCGTGTACCGCCCAGAAAAAGAACTGTGCTGAGATGTGCAGCTCTATTTTTCTGATTCACCACACTTGTATCAACAGTAATGAAACAAAATGTCTTATTCCTGCCACTGTCCTCAAACAAAGCACCTGATTATTATTAGATATGGTAAGTCCAGTTCAGTTCCACTTTCTGGTTAATTTTACTTTATTGTTTTACATCTTTTCTTGACAGAGATTGAAAGGAACAGAAAACTTAGGGTCAAAATACATTTTGCAAGACCAATTATAATACAAACAACAACAATTCATGGGATTGTTTGAAAGTAAAGAGCTCATACAACTAATATATCTGTCTCTGAAAGTGAAAATTCACCCATTATGGATGATTTCATGAAGGATGCCATTTTAAAGGAACTCATGATGTCAGAGCATTTCAACCAATCTGAAATAGGGGAGGATTTAAGGTCTGAATGCTCTGACATCATATGGGCTCAGAATGTGGAAGCTACAGATAGTGAGTTAGGTTGCATCATGGCAGTCCAGTAGTGACATTAGGAATACATGACCATTGAGGAGAACTCATTAAGACCCACACTACAGTGTCCTGTGTGCTGTTCTCTATAGAAAGTGAAAGTCTTGTGTTATGTTTCTTACAGGTCCTCCATCTTCTCCTTCCTGGGACAAATGTCGAGGTCCAACATCTGTTAGAGGGTGACCGGGTGAGGACGGGGGAGGAGTGTCGGTTAACTGAACCAGGTTTTGTCCCATGAGAGTGACTGGGCTGTTCAGACGCTGCCAGTGACCAGGGCTGTGGCTGTGGTGGGCCCGGCCCACGAGGCCTTCTCGTACATCACTCCGGGCACCTGCTGACCTGTGCTGCTCACACCATGGATCAACAAAGAGACAAATATGGCGAGCGGCCCGCGAGGAGCACTAAAGTTTCGCAGGGTAGCCGCAGCGCACACTCGTCCCGACCCTCCGGCTCCTCCAGCTCCTCCGGGGTTCTCATGGTGGGGCCAAACTTTCGCGTGGGCAAGAAGATCGGCTGTGGAAACTTTGGTGAACTGAAGCTTGGTAAGTCAAAAGCTCTTGTGTTAAATGCATAGACTGTATATAGAAATGGACTAAGCAACCCGGGCTCAGAAGTGATGTGCAATACGCCCTCTGACCACTAGATGCTGGCTCCAAAAAGAGACTGTCTCCAATTGACTTCAATTCAAAAACTGTCATTTTAATCACAAAATACTCAGTCAATACTTTCTTTCATTCATTCAGAAGTCATTTGGATGTAATTAGCTAAGGTGAATTCTTCTTCTTCTTCTGTCTAGTGGTGCATCTGTAAAAAACAAAACAAAGTATTATTTAGGCTTCAAAAGGAGGCAGATTTAGGGGCCTGGGTAGTTTGTTAGACAGCCCTGGTCTTGGGTGAGGCCAGACATGAACTTGAGTCCGATTTGGTACTGTCACATCGTTCTGCAGTCGTTAGACCTGCCTCCTCTCACTCCCTTGATGTCCAAATATGGTCACTTCTTGTTCCAAAAAAGCAACGTGGCTACGTTCTAATGCCAAAGGTTTCAAAATGTGAGTCCACAAACATTTGACATCACGTTAGCTTTGTCTGTTCTTATATACAGTCTATGGTGAAATGGTTCAAGGTGTGGAATAAGTGACAGATTTTACTGATGTTTTTAATAGTTCTGTGAGTAACTTTGTTTTCAGTTTATTAGCTGCACATTTTCTGTTATAGACTTTTAACAATGGATGTTGTAACATTAGCAGGAAATATAAATAAAAAAGCCTTTTCCTGACTTACAGAGCTGCTCGTTTCCTGGTGAACCTGTTGTAAAGCCTTAAGTGGTGTACTTTATTTTTTAAAGGCTATCTAATGTATGCTTTTACTTTTCTCTCATTTCAGGTAAAAATCTCTATACGAATGAGTATGTAGCTATTAAACTGGTAAGTGCACGCTGTGTTTCTCTGCTTGACTCCCTGCAGTTGATTTTAGAAAATCAAATTGAAGGTTTTACCCATTACTTTTACAGCACTTCATTATTGTAGAAAATGAGTCCAATGCATGAAGCAGTCATTTTAAATCAAGTCAGTAATATTGGTATAAAAACAAAACAAAATTGCTGTATAAGAAGTGGTGGATTATTTTAATGTTATTGTTTGAGTAAATTAGATAGTTATAATGAGAGAGTAGAATAACTCATTGGTGCATGAAGAAGAAAAGATCTTTCTTTGTATCATCTCTTGTTTCAGTTTGCAATTACAAACTGATGAAATGTAAAGTGACCTTGAAATATATGACTTGAAACCAGAAAGGCAGCAAATATCACGCTCAGGTCGTACAAGGGTGGTACAGGCAGGTGGTTGATGATACGTGACTGGTCTGGTCTTGATGAAATGTGAATGAGGTGTAGATGCTCAGCTGGGCGTGTCCTTCCAGCGACTGCTCAACTGGAAATCGTGGCTCCTGACTCATGCCCTTATTATTGCTCACCAGAGAGTTGTAATTTGCTACACTATCAAAGTATTCAGCGCACCAAGCCAAATAGTTTTCAGCTACTCACTCTGCTGTAGAGTGTGCTGACACTGGAATTGAAAAACATTTCAATCAAATATGGAGTGAGTTTCAAAACCACAGCAATGAAGTGGGGAAATGAATTACAGTGTCACAAAATCATGATTTAAAAGTTGCTTTGACATTATTTTTCCTACACCTACTGTGATATTTAGGGTGGAGTTTACCTTTTGGGGAAAGACCTATTATAGTGGAAGACATGTTTGAATTTGTCCTTAAGTGCACAATGAGTCATCCAAAAATTGTTGCAGCTTTACTGATCAAAAGGTAACAATACAGAAATGACACTAAATTCTTCAAGAAAGTACAGTTTGTCTTTTCACTGGTATATTTAGTTTGTGTGGTTAATGTCTAACTGAGTGCTGCTTTGTGTTTGTTCACTGTGCAGGAACCAGTAAAGTCGAGGGCACCACAGCTGCATTTAGAGTACCGGTTCTACAAAACACTGGGGACTACAGGTAAGGTCACGGATTTGTTCTCCAGTCCATGTGATAATGATTTGACTGTTATGGAAGATCAGCCTGAAGATTGCATCATTTCCACAACAAGTGATTACTCAACTCGGGTTACATATTGATATTAAGCTGGCACAGGAACTTGCTTTAATCTCCAGGACTTAGTGTACGCGAGTACGTGAACGCCTACGTGCATAGAAAGTGTGTTGTACGGTGACCTTGCCTGAAAACATACTTGACACGGGAGCAATCCAATATGAAAGGTGTTAACGTAAAGCTCCTTTTACACACACACGAACCGGAAGAACCCCGACTCCACTCCCTCAGTGGATTCTCCGCTCTCTGTGATTTATGTGAATGACCACATGATATATGAATGAAATATTCTACGTGTAATACCTTAAGTATCTTTTGACAGAAGGCAGTAGAACTAATTTTTTTTACCCAGCCTCAACCTGGTGCTATGACCTTGCTCCTGTAGAAGGCCACTTTTTAAAAATAACAGTTGACTAGAGGCACATGTCCCATTCTGTTGAAGAAGAGGACTCTTATTATTCAATATATCTATGAACCAGGCAACACTATCTATGAGCTGCAGCCTTTTTTGCCACTTGGGGTAATGGAAACTGATATATTGCTATGTTAATTGACATGAATTTGTTCTTAAACATGTCCTGTAGACACAAAGCAACATTAGTATTCAATTATTGTCCTGTTTCTACCCAGTATGGCCCTTTATTCAGTCTTGTTATTAACATTTATTGTGCTTGTTTCATCTATTTTATGTATAAATCCTATGAAGTTCAGATTAAACAGCCAGGACTCACTGGCAAAAGACACCATCAATTTCTTTTTAAAACAAATATGCTACTGATACTTTCTCTGACCCGTGAGAATTATGGAGGAAGGGGGATTTACAATATCAATACTTTCAATAGAGATAAATTTAAAAAAAGGAGAAAGAGAGAGTTTCATTCCATGGTTGAAGCTAACTTTTCTTGTGTAAACTACTAAAACTCATCAAAACAACACTAAGCACTTGATAGCAGCACTGTGAACATGATCTTGTTTATTTCCAGTGTGGAAACAGCTGCCAGTGAACACAATCCCCTAATCTCAGAAACTAATCTAGTTCATACAACTAGAAACTTAACATAAAATGTAACTGTTTTGACCCAAAATTCAGTGTATCCATGCAGACTTTATTTTAATTTTTTTTTTTAACTCTTAAACACGTAATGTCCACATGGCAACACTTTCTGCCAGTATTACTGTCTGTGTGTTTCCTAGTATTGAAGAGTGATGTCAGCTCTGATGGTACAAACGCTGACATAACTCTGTTTTCATTTTTCTAGATTCTCATGGGTTGTTTTTTTTCTACACCAGCGCCCTTTAAACCTTATTACCCAGTATTCAGAGTACGAGTCAACACAATAATAATTGCTTCTCGACTCATCATCCTTTAACTCTGTTCCCCTGACAATTTCTCAGTTTGTCATAAAAGATTGGTCAAGGTCTGCTGACGCATCCCCGTTACAGCAACCACTGACAGGAGTCTTGTGAGGATAAAATGACCATGACTGAGAATTGAATTAAGGGCAACTTTTTTTAGTCTTGGTACTGGAGGAAATGGGCGGGAGCACCAGAAACAATGGAACAACAGAGAAATCTTTTTTTGAATAGTTATCCATTGTTGTCTTGGTGAAATGGGTAAAATAAATTTGGATATGTATTAGTGGTTCATATGAGTGAATGCATCTTAGCTGGAGCTCTTGGTGAGATCCCAGTTTGATCATGTTGGTTGGTAATTTATAAACAGTGATGTCACAGCACCAGGTTTAGGAATTACCTCAGTCACTGCTTGGTGTGTAAAATAAAAGGCTTTTTTTGTAGTATATGATGCTTGGTGTGTTTCAGAGCTCCACATGCATATACAATAACCTGACTGGGAGTATAATGGCTATTGTTTTGCAAAGGCAAGGGCTGGAAAAGGCCAACTGTGCGGAAACTCATTAAATATTTAGAGAGTGGGTCTGCTTCTCTTAGTACTAACCTGCCTCTGTCCTCTCCTCCAGATGGGATAACGTGACCTCATTTCTTCTTGGCTGTGTGCTGTGCCACATTCCTCTCAGCCAATGTGGTCGTCACAGCGTCTGTGCGACAAGCATCTTTATGAATTAATGTGGTTTGACTCAGATGCTCAGTCAGGTGTTGTTTTCTGATGCACAACCAACTGTCACTGGATGTTAATGAGGATGATGATTCAATTAACAGTCAAGCAGGAGAATATTTAGCATTTCAGTAAGAGCTGCTTTGGTTTGCACAAGACAGAAAGATTGTGACGCGTTATTGTATCAAGGGTGGAAGTTTTGAAGAGAAAGTGGGTTTGTTTGAGGGTGGGCGGATGCAGTTGAGCTGTTAAAGGTATTGGCAGACGGACCTCGTCGTGAAACACTACACCGTCTCTGAAATCATTGCAAAGGAGTGAACATTTCCAATAGTGACACAGATTAATAGATTTCACAGACATGTAAAGAAAAGGCCAAGAGGTCTCATCCTGTATTTCTGCTCCCTCTTCTTTCAGCACGCTGTTTGGTCTGAGTCAAAAAATGAGGGAGTGTTTCAGTAGATGTTTAGAAATTAAAGAGTCCTACGATCTAGACTTTTCAGTTAAAGGGAGACATTTTAACAATCACAAGATTTTTTTTAGTATCTGTCTTTCTGCTTAGAATGATAGTGTACACCAGATTTACTGTGTAATTACAAATGTTTATTTCTTGTCACTTTGAAATGGTTGAAACCCTTTCAGGTGCTCGCAAGTAGTTTTTCAGTGCAGTTTTTATTGCATTAACTTTATCAATGTTACAGTTGGAGGCTGCAAATTTGTCATCTTTCACCAAAATGTAAAAGAATTCATGGTTGAATTTAAATAAATTTTCTAACAATAAAGATGAATTGCTGATTCTGCACCTCTGAAACTCACAAAATGTAAATGACACAGTAGTAAAATAAATGATCCAACAATTGAGCAGATTGAGAGGCATCAGCGCTAGTTTTTGGGAAAGCAGCCAGTGAACAAAAGCGAGCCAGCAAGTGAGTCTGTCAGAGATTGAAATTGGTCAGCTTGATGTTGATTTGAGAGTAGAGCTGACCAACCAGTCACTGACTGAAGCAGTCGTGCAGGCAGCCAATCAGAAGTGCACTTAATGTCAGACAGGAGCTGGCTGTAATTCTATGTAAGAGGCATAGAATATTATGTCGAGCTGCTGCACAACCAACATGTGCAGAAGTCTTTTCTCCTTATTCTACGTCTCAGACTCCATCCCACAGTGTTTGCAGCAAAAACTCTAAAATCAATCTGTCCACCCTATCTCTGAATTATTGTGGGGGGGCTGCAGTCTGTCCCAGGGAGAGTAGCGGGGCACGTCCTGGACTGGTACACACACGATTATATATTGATAGAAAACCACATTCACACTCACACCTACAATCAATTATAAAGTCACGAATTCACCTAACCCTCAATTCTTTGGACTGTGGGAGGAAACCCACGCAGGCACGAGGAGAACATACAAACGTCACACACAAAGGCACCACACGGTAATCTGAAGTAGATTTCTGGGATGGACAGTGATTTCTTTCATTAGACATGCATGCAACAATTTTTGAGCATAGCTCTTTTGATGCAACCTTTGTCACTGTGATAGTGGATATATTATTATTAACTACTTGTAGTGTGCACCTCTCCCCTAGAAGATGAGTCAATGCATATCTAGATACAAGGACTTTGATATGATTCAGAATGTTTTTGAGATGGGATGATATTCCATATGCATATTTAAAGTTATGTAAAGTCACCCTTTATTTTATTACAAATCAAAATAAGGTGATAATAGAAAGGTTGTGATAGTTGGGATTCACTGGTCTTTTATGTAGATGTATACTTTTCAAATTACCAAGGAAACCCAAGCATTTTGGTTGATTAATGGCATCATGGGAAAAGAAATGTGTAATTTCAGAATGACATGTCGTGATGTTTATTACCTCTGCAACAGACATAGAAATATTTTCTGTATGAACAAAAGTTTTGATAGTATGAATTAACACATCTAAGCACAAGACACAGTTTTTTTTTAAGTCCAGAAAAACATCTGATATTTGACTGCAGGTTGAAAAACGGCACACATTTATATCAGTGTCCTGTGAGTGCCTTTCATTCAGGCTCAGAACCAATCATATTCATATATCACATTAATTTTTGCTCCCTTTTTGTTATAAAAGACGGCAGCCAGCACCTCTATTAAATGACAGTAATGCATAAGAAAATGCCTTCAGGCAGTTTCATTCAGCAGCTGACAGAAGTGATACATTTGTGACAGTCTTCGTAAAACCTTTTGTAGTAATGATTTTTAGACTGATCTGCAGGGTTTGAGCAGCACGAGCCAAATACTGAAATTTAAAAGCTTATTTAACAATCAGCAGCCTTACACGATGCCTGCAAAGTATTCCTGTAGCAGGCAAATCACAGGGTGCTGTTCTGCGTATTCACTCACTGATGCAGTGTGGACCTTTTTGTTGAAACTGCCATCTTTGTTTGTTTATAGTGCTACACCCAGGCATTCCTCTCATTATGTTTCAGAAAGTTAAATGAGAGGAGTCAAAAGTGGTACCTGTAAAATTGGCAACTTCCATTAAAGTTTCTTGTAGAATTAAAGTATACTTTACAGTACAGGACACACAGATTCAGTGCCCCATGATGACTATTTTGCCTCAGACAGTGGTAGTTCTCCCGTCCCCGGTGAAGCTTTTTTTTTTAAATTTTTTTTTTTTTACAAGTGAAAACTCGACCAACCTCATTTTTAACCGAACAACTGTTTATCCACTTATTTACAGCATATCTCCAATCTGACACATTTTCAGGCCTCCCACAGCCACCCAGGGCTTCAAGGCACTCATTCCTATGGTACAATTAGCAACCCACAGAACTACATAATGGTGTCCAGAAACACAGGATGGAGCACAGCTTGACTCCTACATGCCCATATGCTAGCTAACAGTATTTATGCCACCTTTTCATGCTGCATTGTATTTCCCATTACCCAGCTGGCAAAGTCAAATGTCTTCAGCAGCATATTCTGTAAAAACATGGGATGAGTTCCACCACATCAGGATCAGTGTTTGTCTATAGCTTTCTTATTATCAGTTTCTAGGTAAATTACTTGAGCAGAATAATAGGTTTATGATGGTAATTTGGCCACCTCGCTCAACTTTATTGTGCCAACTCGTTTTTAAAAGCCATCTCTTTCTTCCTAGCACCCAAAACATGAATGAGTTGAGCACACAAGCAATACAGGCTGGCAACATGTTTACTTGTGTATGCACAGGGGGATAAAAGAAAAACTCCTTAAACCTGCAGTGCAAAACGTCTGTGTACTTCTTTGAGCATGGTGAACCAGTCGTTGTTGAATGAATAGCGATGGTAGTGATATTAACAGCATTGTCACCAGCGCATCAGTGAGTGAACGTCATCAAAGACATTTCCAGTATACCACAAAAGTTCACAGAAATGTACCTGTTGCTAATGGGCTGCATCAGTGTCGTCTGAAATTGTTTGGTGTAACGTAACAAAATCCCAGACCCCAGGATTGTACATAGATACAGATCATAGACTGTATATAGAATGAACAAAGCTAATGTGATGTCACCTGTTGGTTTGTGGACTCGCATTTTGAAGCCAGGAGTTTAGTATTTGAATGTCTCCATGTTGATTTTTTGCAGCCAGAAGTGACCATATTTGGATATGAAGGGAGGAGTGAGGAGGCGGGTCCGACCCTTGAATCCAACAACACTGTCCAGTGTATATGAGACTCGACCTGAGCTCTGGTCTCATTGAAGATCAGACCTGTCAATCAAACTAACTACGCCTCTAAATATTCCTCTTTTTGAAGCCTAATACAAACTTGATTATGAATATGAACAACATCAGAAAATAATGTACTGACTGTAGCATATTTCATGCTTGAAAATGACGATTTTTGAATTGAAGTCAACTGGATCCAGCATGTAATGGCTGTCAGCATTACTGCACTTTTTTCACTTCCACACTGGCCTCCTTTTTGAGACCTGGTTGCTTTATCCATTTCTATATAGAGTCTGTGGTTGGGAATAACCACAATTAAAAATGTACAGTTCACATTTTGTTGAGATATATTCATTTTTTACAAGTTGTCTTGCTCCCCTCAAGTTGCCAAAAAATATTTTAATGCAACTTTAAATCCTAGATTTCACAAACATATCAAACCATTTCAAAATGCAAAACAATTTGCACATGCATGTATGCATTTGCAACCTACAGACAAGACAACAAAAGCTACAATATATACATGAATGGTATCAATTTTAACATTGGAATCAGCAGATACTCAGGATTAAAGCTTTGGCTTCAGGATCGGGGACATAAAAAGCAATCAGGGCTCCCTGACTTTTTTTTCTCCAACTTGTATGCAATTATATATTTCCAAGGAATGAGCACAGCTTAAGTAGTCTGATAAAGCAAGGTCTGTATGATTGAAGCTTTCTTTGAAGTTTCTTGAGAGGACCTTTTTTAATAGGACTCCGACTAGCAGTGCGCAGGGGCAAACTTTGAATCATGGTTTCCCCGGAAGGCAATTAACAGTTTGACCTGATTTCCTGTTCTTTGAAACTAAAGTTCAGGATGTGGTCAGAATGACAACAAAGAATACCACCAATTATAAATAATTAAAAATGAATGCAAGTTGTATGTGCGTAAAACTTGAATTGCTGCAAAACCTTGCAGATTTCATACTGTGTGCACCAGATGGTGGGGCGTTTGTTATTAATTTAGAAAGGCTTGTAGATAATGTCATTAAAACTACAGAAAGAAAACTTTCCTCTCATTACAATTTTAGGCTCTGAGCTCCCCCACTTTTGTAGAAGACTAAATTCCTGGCTCACCAGCCTAACCAATAACCCATACAGAGGAGTATAAGTGCACCAGTTTAGTCATTACTGCAGATGCATCAAAGTGGCCACCCAACACTAAACCGTGATGAGAAGTAAAATAAGAGCCAAGGTAACAGATGGATTTGAAGCAGTTAGAGTGAAAGCAGCCGAGAGGATTCATTTCACCGATTGTCATACAAGGCAGTGAAAAGATTAGTTGTGTGTGGAGTGACACGCTTGTATTTGCAGGCCCTGTGTTGTATTTTACTTTGGGGTTAATGTTTACCTAGCAGGCCCTCTCTGCTCGCTGTCCTCAATAACCTTGTGCTGCTCCTCCTACCTTTCTGTCCAGTCTGAGGCCTCTTATGGTTCACCTTGGACCCAACTTAGAAATATCATTAGTCAAGGGAGACAGGAATAATAAACATGCCTGCCACCTTTAATCTCTGACAGTTTCCATTAGTATACACAACTGAAAAACCTTCAAGGTATATTGTGCCGTTTATCTCTTTAGTTGAATTTGCTTTCTCCCATCAGTTTGCTGTTTACCATCTGACCTATGTGCCTGTAAACTCATAGTTAGACACAGACTGGGATTACATAAAAAAAAAACAAATCCAGACACATACAGCTGTGCCTACAGGACGGGGATTTTTGTGTTTGTTTGTTGTAAATTTAAAATCTTTCTTTCTTGTGTTTCAGCTGAGGGTGTGCCCCAGGTGTTTTACTTTGGGCCCTGTGGGAAATACAACGCCATGGTTCTGGAGCTGCTGGGCCCAAGTCTAGAAGACCTCTTCGACCTCTGTGACAGGACCTTTTCACTGAAGACTGTCTTAATGATAGCAATTCAGCTGGTAAGTTTGGAGTGTTGTTTGACACATGAAGGTGTCACAAGTCTTTTTAAAGTAGCTTCTAGTAAGTTATTATGATCAATAAAATGTTAATATTTTATATTTATATGGACAAACAAATTTAGCTTTATGTTTATTGTCACCAATGAGGAATTTGTCCTGCAGGCAGGTAAAACATATTATATACAAAAACTTGAGTGCACAAAGAAAATAAAACATGAAACCTAGTGTGTGTTTACCCATCACTAGCTGAACTATCATATGAATAACAAACATCATCACCCTGTAATAGTTACACAAGCACAGACCAAACAGCCAAGCGGGGTGGGTGTTGAGCTACTTGATAAAACCACAACACTCACACTTTTTAACACTAATGCTATTTTTAGTCATTTCCTTCATTCTGATGAGCTGTGTTGCAGCATATGATGCAAAGGTGCTGTTAATGAAACTCAAAGCTCAAACACTTCCACAGTAAAAATGTTCTCAGGGTTTTCAAAGGATTGTGCTTCCTTCTGGAAAGGTTTTAATGTGAGACAAAAAGTGTTAGCACCTGGTCTACACTCTTGTGTTTTGTTTTGTTGTTTTTTTTTTGCTGCAGCTCTCAAACACACCTCAGTTTTGCCCTGATGACAAACTAATACACTGAGATGTGTTTGAAAGCTCTGGAAAAAAAGACTGCAGGTGGATGTAAATGTAAAATTAATCATCTATTGTCAAAGTGTTTTAACGGTGAGGAATGAACTTTTACCCCTAAGATAAAGGACGGGTTGTCTCCTTTAGCAACAATTTGCAAAAGCAGCTGATGAATATAAAAAGGGAAATTATAAATTCACGTCTGTTTGAAGTTGTGGCCCTGGCTGTGTATTTCGGTAACATGAATCAAGGAACCAAGCATTTGAGATTTTACAGTATCCTCAGGTATATCCCAGAGAGCACAGAACCATCTGTATTGAATTGATTACACTTGTAGTATACTTGTTTTCCAGAGATTGTGTGATTAAATAATGTATAATTTGCTAAGCAGCATGTACCCGACACACTGCCTGCAGGTCATAAGCTCATTGAACAGGTGGGAAGGAGGGGTCGCTGCAGATTCTCTTATTACCCAATGTGCAAATTAGCAGTCTGTCAGTATCTGCATACCTTTGGTCAGAGCCAGGTAGGCTGGAAGCTGTCAAAAACAGCAAAGCCATCGCTGACTCTCATTAAGTCGGAGCAGCTCAGAGGGTGGTGTGGCCCAGCCTTTTAGGCACCTCAGACATCTCACAATTTCTAGCATTTCATTCTGTCAGCACAAAATCTGCAGAGCTCTTGTAATATAGATAGCCCCTGCAAATTTGTAAAGAAACCTACAAAACAGCACATCGTAAGCCTGATGTTACAGAACAGAGATTTGCTATGCAGCCATTCTGTCTTTTGTATTTATCAAGGACCTCTTCATCTTCATTTTTGGCACAAAGGAATGATCCTGCTACAACTATAACTCTGCCCAAGCTAAAATAACACCAAATAAAGGATATTATTACTCACATCATTGCTGTTTTTTCAATGGTATTTCAGTTTTTTTCCTTGGCAATAACAAATCTTGTAGCAATTAAATTTCTCATCTACAAACTCATTGTTCATCTGATCCTCATCTGTTAGGTCCCAGCAGGTTGGTTCTGCCTCTCAGTTAGTGGTTTGAAAATCTTTTGCTGTGTGATAGTAAACAGACCACCGTGGTAATATGTTCCCAATCTGCAGTGCAGGGTTTCTGTTACACATTTACTACAGTGTCTAAGCTAAACTCATCTGGTATAGAAATAGGTGTTGTGCATTTTTATTATGCAGTAATGCTTTAATCATTTTCTGAGGAAATACTTATTATTGGGACTTTTTAGTGTTTTGACACTATAAACTGTATATACAATGGACAAACTTAATGCAATGTCACCAACTGGATTGTGGACTCGCATTTTGAAGCCATGATTTTGGCATTTGAACGTCACCGTGTTGGTTGTTTGGAGCCAGAAGTGACCATATTTGGATATGAAGGGAAGAGAGAGGAGGTGGGTCTGACCCTTGAACTCGAGGACACTGGTCACTGTGTATGGGACTCAAGGTCAGACCTGATCTCATTGGAGACCAGACCCTCTTCCTGTCCTAAAAATGCCTTTTTTTGAAGCCTAGTATCTACTTAATAATGTTTTGGGCTTTTTTCAGATGGACCACTAGGTCATCAATAAGAAGAGTTGACTTAAGCTAATGGCATCAGAGTGTTATTATGGAGAACATTTATTAACTGAGTATTTCATGATTGGCTCCAATTGACTTCAGGTCAAAAATGGTCATTTTCAGAGTTTTTTGGATCCCGCACCTAATGACCATCAGGAGTATTGCATTTTTTTTTGTACTTATGCATTTGCCTCCTTTTTGAGCTCTGGTTGTTTTGGGTTTTTTTTTCGTTTCAATATGCAGTCTATGTTTGACACTGACTTTGTGGCCAGGTCTGTGCCCACACGATTTTTGTTACAGTTTTTTGTTGATTGTGTTTTCCTCTTTCTCATCAGATTTCTCGAATGGAGTATGTGCACTCTAAAAATCTCATCTATAGAGATGTAAAACCTGAAAACTTTCTCATCGGACGGCAAGGGAATAAAAAGGAACACATCATCCACATCATCGACTTTGGCCTGGCCAAAGAATACATCGACCCCGAGACCAAAAAACACATTCCATACCGGGAGCATAAGAGCTTGACTGGCACTGCCCGATATATGTCCATCAATACGCACTTAGGCAAAGGTAAGGAATTTTTTCATAGCTCTGTTTTTTGTTCTGAGTCTAAATGTCTTTTATATAAGACGCTTTGGCACTTCATTCTGGAATTTTCTCAGTGAAATGTTATCGAATCTATTGATATAGAGCAAAGCCGGCGAGATGACCTGGAGGCCTTAGGCCACATGTTCATGTATTTCCTTCGTGGGAGTCTACCTTGGCAAGGACTAAAGGTATGCCGAGAACATGGACGTGTTCCAACATCTGTTACAAAATCTCATTTATCCTATATAGAAACACATTCATCAAAAAAAACAATACAGTTTAGAGGAAAGATTACAAGCCCATAATCAGAGCAGTCATTGTTGTATTTGGTTTTTCTTCACTTATCAATGTTTGAATCATGTGATTGGTACACGTAACACCAGTCTTAATATTAGGAAAATAAGACCACATCTAATAAAATAATAGTGTGAATTGAAAATTATATAGCTACTGTCATATCTCATTGAGTGTATAGGTGGGGGTTAAGGTTTACTATTTACCAGTCTGTAACAAGAAATAGGAAAACATTTTCAAAGTATTGTTCTGATTAACACTCAAATTTTTCATATGTGTTTTGTGTTTCTTGCAGGCTGACACATTGAAAGAACGATACCAGAAGATTGGAGACACAAAACGAAACACTCCCATCGAGGTGCTCTGTGAGAACTTCCCAGGTACACTGATGATGGTTGTATTTACCTCCACCAAGGGGATGAGTTGGTTGGGTTTTTTCTGTTTGTTTGTTAGCAGGTATGGAAAAGGTTTTTTTTTGTTTGTTTGTTTACAGCAGACAAAGAGAGTATTATCCAAGAAACAAACAGTCACATTTTTGACAAGGCCCTTGGATCCTGTCTGAAAAAAATCTATAAAATCCCAGAAAATTCCCATGTGTTTTATTTGGCAAATTTTATTAAGCTAGTGTTGCAATAACAGTGTTTAGTCTATAGCATCAGTACAGCTGGATTATGCCTTGGTGGTCTCTAGTTTACCTATGAATCAGAGATTACAGCTTGAAAATATAGATATTATGATCCCTCTTTGTAATTTCAATGATAGGATCAATATTAAAGGTTTTTTATTGCCTTATTTATTTCAGAGGAGATGGCCACCTACTTGCGATATGTGAGACGGTTGGACTTCTTTGAAAAGCCAGACTATGAATATTTGAGGACTCTGTTCACTGAACTGTTCGAGAGGAAAGGATACACCTTCGACTACACTTACGACTGGGTCGGCAGACAGATTGTAAGTGACGCATGAAAACAGAAAACAGTCATCCGCAAACACGTCACACTGACTGCTACAGAACTGAACTAATTATTATTCCTCTCAGCCTACACCAGTGGGTTCTGTCCATATAGACTCTGGTGCATCTGCTGTCACGAGAGAGAGCCATCCTCACAGAGACCGACCATCACAGCACGCACCAATTAGAAATCAGGTACGCCCCGTTTTGTTTCAGCAGCGGTGAAATGTATGTTTTTAGCTGAGCTTTTGTTCCAGTAAAAGCAAGTGAAACTGTGAAAACAACCTAAGAAGTAGTTCAGTTATTGGGATTCTGCTTTATTCCCATGCAGATCTAAAGTTTATACAGAATTCCAAAGCTTGAATTAACAACCATTATTTCTAATAAGGTGGACTGTATGAGGGCTTTCAAAGAAGGAAAGTACAATGCACAGTTTTGGTTACATGTATATCATTTTAATGCAGGCATTAAAGCATTAATTCAAATTAGTCCAAGTTTTTCTTTGGGACTAATTATTGTGCCTTTTAGTTATTGTGGCTGTGGTGGTTCACATGAGAAAAATAATGACCCTGCTGATTGATAACAGCCCACAAAAATCAGGATGACCAAGAGAAGGCTTTATAATCTGTACTACATTGAAATGAGAAGAACTACAAGATGGTGAAGGAGACCTGTTTTAATTTGTTTATTTATTTTGGAAATGTGCTCAGGGTGTCAGTGCAGGTTTGTTCCACGGTACAGTTTTTCTGGCCAGTTTCACTATTGCAGATGTTTCAGTTTAGTAGCCACAGTGCAATTTGTATTTGTTTCTTCCCATATGAGATCTCTGTGGATATAAAAATTCAAAGGTTTCTGCTAATTAAGGATTTAAATAGCTTTTTTTCAGTGAGTCCACCACTGATTGTGACATTTTTCTTGTGTAAATACTTCTGCTTTGATTGTTTTTATTAATTGGTGGTATGAAGGGAACGCCACAAAAAAATTGGTTTGATTTATGTTTAATTAATGAGGTTGAGGCCAAAGTTTGAGATGTAAGAGCTTACCTCCATTTGGCTTCAGACTCATTAGTTTCTGTTCAGTTCTCTGGCTGAAGCCTTGCTTTGATTTTGATTCACTCTTTTATTTTGTTGCATTTTTTTTCTTCTCCATCTCTCATTGCTGCTTTGCATGGTACCTTGCCTCGCACACCCAAATTACCCATCTTTCCTAACGCAATTATTCCATCACTTCCCCCTTCCTCTCCCATTGCACCCCCCTCAATCCCACTCCCCGCTCACATCACCGATGCCACCCTCGACTCCTGAGCAGACAGCAGTCTCAGATCGACGAGGAGCATGGGAGGTGCAGCCCACACGCCAAGCAAACTCCTCCTATCTGACCTCCCACCTGGCAGCGGACAGGCACGGGGGCTCAGTGCAGGTATACACCCCTCACCTGATCAACCAACAGTCCCCACCCGAGCTCCATGGATTCAGATCTGTCTCATAGGGTGTAATAAAAAAAAAAAAAACCCTCAGATTTTCATCTTATCTCTAAATCTATGGGTCTGCCTCTGTCAGAGAGTTGACTCATCTAGTTTTATGGATGAATGAGGCGGAGATTTTAATTGCATTTTAGCATACAAATGTGCTTCTCAGTAAAGTACTTAAGTATTGAACCAAAATATCAACCAATATTCTGAATATCTTAAACCCGTTTATCAAGGATATGCAGAAGAGATAAAACAAACATTTACTTTACTGATCTCCAGAAAACTGTGCAAGATTACAGCTCATATCTAATTAAAATGAATAATTCCTGAATGTTATTGGTATTTCTGATAAGGATTTCTAATAAGCAATTTCTGATTCACAACTACAATGGTAAATACAAGACATTTAACCAGGACATTACATTTGTTTAGTATTTTTGTCTTGTATGTGTGAGACAGATCTACAACCATATACCACCCCAACCCCCTTTACCCCTGGCTGGGAAATGTTAATTTTCTGCTCCACCATATGCATGTCATCTGGTGCCACCCACCCCAGATGGTGAAAGTGTGATTCAGCTTTATAAACAGCAGCCCTAGTTCTGGCATTTTGATCTCCAGTCCTACGACTCTTCATGACGCTTGGACATTCCTTGCAAGATCAAGAAGGCTCTTGCATGGCAGGATGACCTGGCTTAGCCAGCTAAGTGCATGCTCTTAAGTTGTAAAGGGTTGTCATGCTTAAAGGGAACATCCTGGTGTAATTCTCACTCCTTGCCATTACCAAAGAGTCTCTCTGTCTTCAAAAAGGTTTGTTTACATAGGTGTGAAATGTATGCTTTAGCAGATCTCTGCCTATTCTACTAAATACCATTCATGTTGAAACAGTGTGGAAGAAAATTCATGTGGCTCATGTTTCCTGGTTAAAAAACAAAGTGTTTCACTCCAGCTCTGATTACACTCTCAGGATACAGGATGAGTTATGTAAAGGTAGAAAAACTGCTGCTGTGTGCAATTTAATGGTTAAGGTAGCAGAGCTAATGCTAGCAAGCCTAGTGTTTACATTGTTAGGCTGTAAAACATTCGCTATCCCTTTAACTCATTAAAGAAAAGTCAGAATAGTTCAGTTTTTTCTGTTGAATCATTATTGGCCCATCATGCAAACAAATGTATTTGTTATAGTAACTGTGTTAAAAAGTTACAGAATCCTGTGGAAGTGCAAAGAAAATGAATTTTTAGAGACATATTTTCACTTTTAAAATAATGGGTTGATCACAGATGGTTGTGACTCTTAAGCCTTTTTATTACTGTTCAGCTGACAGTAAACACCCTTAACTGTTGCTAGCAGTAGCTGTCACCTCCAGCCATCATGACTTTCATCTTGCATCCTCCCAAAGCAGTTATAAAAGTACAAGATCAAGATACTTGTAGTAATTTTCCACACACTTTCAATACGATTTAGATTTACAAATATGTGTGCGGTTAAGTGAAAAAAGTACGGACGAACAACAGAATGAAACTTCTTGGCTTTGGCCTTTGTATTTATTTATTTATTTTTTTAGAATATGTCGGAAAACAAACTCTTGATCCTTTTTGAAACTGTGTCTACTGATAAAGGTGAAATTTATGTTTTGGTGTCATTTCCCTAATTTAGGTAAATGAAGAAAAAGAAACGGATCAGTACATTTATTGCTTTTTAAAATGTATTAAATTAGTATTAGGAGTTTCAGATTAGGTGCAAATGATTAGTGCATAGACTAAAGTGATTGATACCAAAAGAAAAACCTACAAGAAGCCCCAAATTTCATTACAGGATCTGCAGGTAACTCTGCAGCTGTTGGTGTCAAAGTCCTGCGTCTACATTGAGAAAGAGATCTCACAGATTTGACCTGTGTGGGAGGTGTGCCAGGAAACAGCCTTGTGTTGTCCAAAAAGAACATTAGAGCTAAACTACACTGTGCCTTTTAGAATAATGTGCTCTGAACAGACAAATCTCACTTCCATAACCCGGTCCTGTAAGTAGCATCGTCAACCTCTGGATAAAGTTATTTGGTCACAGTAACAGCAGATGAAAAACAGAAGAACCTCAGAAGAGCTGTGAAGCTCAGCGGGGGAAGTGTTCTGGTTTGGGGTTTACTTCGCTGCCTCTAGGACTGCACATTTTTTAAGTCACTCAAATATGAATTCTGCATCCTGTCAAAGAGTGCTAGATAATGTTAGGCCATCAGACTGTTGAACAGGGTAACGATCTTAGGTTTCCACAATTTCAACAGATGAATGGCTTTCAAAAAAAAGAAACTGGGGGTTCTGAAATGGTGTAGTCATGAAAAAACAGCCCAGATTTTAAGCCCACTGAAACCTGGGGGATTTAAAACAGGCAGTCCATACAAAAATATCCTCACGTCTTGCAACTAAAGAAACTTTAAATGGAAAATCAACTTCTGATGACCTCTGAGGGTTTACTTTCTTTTTCCATACAATTATTTTACATTTATTGATATTTTGGTGGAATAAATGGGGGGAAAGCAAATTTTCATTGCAGCAATATGTCTTTTATCTGTTGGCACTTTGAAAGAGGATCATGCTTGTGTAGATATGAGAAAGAATATTCAGGAATTTCCATGTTCTTATTTTTTCACCTGACTGTATGTCCTTATGTACACACCTAAGTACACAAAGACATTTTGCAACAATCATGATTCTATTTCTTCTCTATTTTTTCCACAGGTAGTAGTATACCCATCAATAGCGTTTTTTTTTTTTTTACATACATTTTATATATCTCTCTCATCCAAACTTGTTTACAAGGATTTATAGACTGAAAGTTATTTTCAAATGCCAGAAAATGTTTTGACAGTGCTAACAAGATTTATTTTACTCTCATTTGTAACAGTATTTATCTACATTCATCTCTATGTGAAATACGTGTTCACTTGATATGTCAGCTACCTGCCTCATTATTTTTTCAAGTCTGCTGTAGAAAATGTTGAAGTGCAGGATTTGGACATTTTTAAATTTGGTTGCTAACAGCCATAAACTGTATGTTGAAATGGACGACACAACCAGCTCTCAAAAATGAGGACAGTGGGGAAGTGCAAAAAAGTGCAATACTCACGATGGCCACTAGCTGCTGGCTCCAATAAACCCTGACTCCAAGTGACTTCAAATTATAAATCATCATTTTCCATCATGAAATAGTCAGTACAATTTTTCCACGAGTCATTCTGAGCACATTAAAGTAAACTCTTCTTCTTAGTGATCTGGTGGTCAATCTGAAAAATAACACAGGTCTGATCTCCGGTGAGACAAGCGCTGAACTAGAGTCTCATACACATTGGGCAATGTCCTCGGGTTCAAAGGTCAGACCCGCCTCCTTGCTCCTCCCTTCATATCCAGATATTGTCATTTCTGTCTCCAAACAACCAACATGGCGACGCTCAAATACCAAATACCTGACTTCCAAATGTGAGTCCACAAATCAACTGGGGACATCAAGTAAGCTTCGTCCATTCGACATACAGTCTATGCTCCCAACTTTACTTTGACACCCTGACAGTGATGCCCACTGGTGAAATATGTGGTGGGGTTTTTTGTACGTAGGAAGTACGAGCCATTGATATTGTCTTATTGTTCATTTGTCTGTGATAAAAAATAACACTTATCTGTTTTTTGTTAATCAGAGTTACTTTCTGCCACAACTATGTTTCTGTTTCCTCCATCGATTCTGGCCTCCGTGCCAACCTGTAACTGTTGTGTGGATTCATACCAACATCAGTGGCTGGATGTGAAGTAACGCCAATCTGTGCCACAGGTGGTCAGTTCAACCAACGGGGAGCTGAATGCAGACGACCCGCTGGCAGCTCATTCCAACGCTCCGATTACAGCTCAGGCAGAGGTGGAAGTGGTCGACGAGGCCAAGTATGTGTCATACATCCACCACACCTCTCTTTCATGTCCATCTGTCGCTTCCTCTCTTTTCCCTCTCTCTGTCCCTCTCTCGCTTTCTCTCGCCACCTCTTGCTATGTTGTGGAATTGTGACAGCCCCAACCCCCCAGCTGTCATCCTGCCCCTCTTCTGTCTCACTGTGTGGGTTTTTGAGCCGACTGCTGCCTGCCTCAGTACTGCTCTCAAATAGATTTCTTTTAAAAGAAAGGGAGTGGATGCAGATCAACTTAAACAGCTTTTCATGACTGTGTCCCGACCACTATCACGGGCTACACTCAGGACACTACCTCACTCTTTAGCAGCGTGATTGTATTAAAAAATACTCTACTGCTGATCATCATGTTACTAATTATACCATTAGTAACATGATGATTATAGGCTCTGTGTACGACAGCTGAACATCAGGTACATGGTGGGATTCAGTGCAACAGCCTTTTTCTTTTTCACTTCCCAACAGGAAAGCCTTTAAAAAAAAACACTTTATCTTAAAGCAGGTAGGACAGATGATCAGTTATCAGGACAGATAATCAGTTATTGGTCTGTGTCTTCAGCACCAGTAGCTGGAATGATGCAATGCTGCATGGCCGGCCCGCCCACTGTGAATAAACTGAGCCTAACAGAGCGGGGCTCTAACGAGACACAACTCTGAGACAAAACAATATATTTAAGAATATTTGCAGTTGGAGATTTTATGTTGTTGCATAAAGGAAACAGGCTGATTTTTCTTTGATAAAAATATGACTTTGAATGCTTTTTTTTTTTTTAATTATTATTCAACATTCAGGTTTGAGTGAGGGAAGTGAGGTTTTATTTGCGTAGCCATTTTTATGCTAATTGATTCCAGCTTAAAGTGTTTCACAGGTAACTGACCAAGACAAAGTCAAATAAGTGACCAATAAAAACAGGAAAGAAAAACAATGAAAGGTCAATAAAGTCTGAACAGATGTGTTAAGCAATCAAAGGTCATGAAAAGAGGTTGAGTTACAGCAGGGAAGGAGTGTCACATAAAAAACTTTTTCATATGTGTTTTTAGATGTTTAGCTGTAGCTAGTCAGTGGCCTCTGTGGTGGGACTTGGTGAAAAATACTATAATTTCATAAAGCATTAATGTTCTTATGTTTGGGGCTAAATGCTGATTGATGAAAGTATTAGGTTGGAAAATATCCATAAAATGGACCTAGTTTTGGTTGTGTCTTTACTGATAGTGGTCTTAGGTCTGGATAAATCCCAGTGCTCAACTCTTTAGTATAAACAAAACACAGTTGGTACACAGACAACAGAATATTTCTTTATTTCTCACAGATGTGTTTGTGTCTATTTTGACTTCAGCTAAACCATATCAGCACAATAATTTAGCTTATTTTCAAATTAAAATCAGTGCTTGAAACAGTGACCTGTTGACCAGGTAATGTCGGCTCCGTCTTTATGAATAAATCATTATTTCAAGACAAAATATTGATGACAAAACAAGTTTTCTTAAATAAAATAGAACATTAATTTAATCCTGTGTCACGTGTAATGGGAAACTTAAAAATGCATAATAATCATCACAAATATATCCCAACAAGGTTTGTGTATCTTGACTTAAATGATTGCTTCAGGTCAGTTCTCTCTGACTTATTGCAGTTCTGCACATTATTCATCTCCCCCACCAGACTCCATCAAAGCTACAGTAAAGAAATAAATAAATTTAAAACGATTGCCTTCTTCTCGTCTCCTCATGAATCTCCCAGTGGTTTATTCTCTTTAATCTGCACTCGTTTCTGTTTCTGCCCAGATGACACGCTTCCTGCTGTTGTCTCCGTTCGCACAACCGTTTGATGTGATGATTGGCGTGTTTGTGGCCCGTCTCTCTGATACCTCGTCAAACCAGCTGATTTTAGTTTGATATGAGATGTGAAGTAATGAATCCATCTGATGCTCACAAATGTCATGCAAAATTACTCGTGTGGAGAATACAGAGTTGGAAATGAGCTTAATGTGGCTCCCTTTAAATTAAGAGATATCTCTGTGTACACTTTAAAACGAAGCAGTCACTCCCACATGGACAGGTTGTGAAGCTACAGTCACTCTCTGTATTTGTAGTCTATTGCTTTTGATTGGACAGCACTGCAGATATTTCCTAGCCACAGTTTTTAAAATTATTAATGTCTGTTTTAGCTTTCACATTTTGCTGATACAGCCAAATTTGAATCAGTAATTTACAAATATTCATTTGTCTGGAAAGGCCTTACCGTACAATTAGAGATCCATTTATAACGAATAATTGAATCAACTCAGTGTAGTACCTACTTCTGTTGATGGTGCTTTTACAGTTTCCCAGAGTTTATCCAAATGAAGACGTTGACCCTGTTGATGAATCATTGCACATGTTATTCCAACTGTTTGTGGTGACAGGACAAAGTTGTTTATGAGCAAATTAGCTCAGCGTAAGATGACCGAAACTAAAGAGAAGTGGCAGCTTTCCGTCCTGCATTGATCTCTATTACGTCCTTGTTGGGGACACATCAGGACGCATTAGTGTTTATACTCCAAAACATACGTGGTCATATGTGTTGCAGACCACCTCCATATGTGGTGTGAGTGATCGGACCTCAATGTGTCTCCGGTCGTTAACACTCGTATTTAGTTCTGTCTCTCTGTGATCCGATCAGTCAAGATGCATTTTAAAACCAAGTGTAAACAGGGTCATTTAGACATTAAATAAATAAATAAATGCTTAATTAAGGATCAAATCACATGAGCAGCATTTTTTTTTTTTTTTCACTTTGTTTTTTTAAGTGGTAAATGCACATGTCCCAACATATTTTGGTTCTGTAGGGAGACACAAAGAGCTGCAGAGTAGATGTTCTGTAAGCGTGTCAGTAACCTTCTCCTCTCCTTTTTCAACCCCCCTCTCTGTGCCCACCCGTGTCCTGTGTGTGTGTCTGTGTGCATGTTTTGTGTGGCATGTGCCCGGTCCCATCATCTCGGTCTTGCTGTATTAATCTATCTTTCTTTTCTCTTTACACTCTTTCCTCTCTCTTCTTCTGTAGCTGCGTGAAAATGCTCAACCTGTGGTGAGTCCCTCTCTGCTCGTCCACATCAGACTCATGGGACAGGGAGTGGACCAGCCTAGGCTGGGCCCAGTGGAGTTGTTGTATACAAAATTTAACTAGACTCTCACTGGTACAGTAGTGCCATAATAAATATATCAAGTCTGGACCCTCTTCTGCCTCTTTTACATCCCCGCCTGATGTTCATAATTGACACATGAGTAAAGATAACTTAAAAATCAGGGCAGAAATGATAAAGTAGAAGCTATTTAACATAACTTTTCTTTCCCGTGGGGCCCTGTAATATTTCTAAGCAATGTGATATGAATTCTTTTTAGCTGCACATTTGGCCTCAGATTGAAAATCTTTAATCTTTTGTTGCATGGTGCACTATACTTGTTATTAATGAATTATTAGACGAGTGCCCAGTCACTGTCCTATGTCATGATTCACAGCTTTTTTCTTGTCTTTGTATGTTTTTATTCAGGCTCACCGTGTCCTGTGCTCTTTCTGTGCACTACTCCATTTTTTGTAATTTTATTTTTGCAAAGGAGAAATATGTTACCTTTAGAGTCACTGCAGCAGTTTGTAGTTGTGGGAGGTGAATAAGCATGCAAGCACGTGGTGGATGGCAGTGCATCCATCCTGTTTCTGATGCTAATGTTTTACTATTTTCTAATCATTAAAAAAAAAAAACATCTGCCCAGATTTGGAAGATTCAAATTCAGCTCCTGTGATATTTAACACACTAATTTAAGCAGTCCGCTTGTTTTTTTTTTGTTGTTTTTTTTTAATTACTTATTTAATTTTTTTTGCACCATTTAATTATTTTCTCATCTACATATTGATTTCATGTCCGTCTCTGTCTGCAGGTGCTGCTGCTTCTTCAAGCGAAAACGGAAGAAGAACACGCCGAGGCACAAATGATCAGCCAGCAGCACCAGCCTGAAAGTGTCCGGCTCAGTTGATTGTGATTCCAGAAATCAATAAGGTCCCATTCAGTATGAAAGAGGAAGTCACCTGCGAGATCTTGATTGAATTGTTCTCTGTTGGGACTCGTTTAAAAAAAAAAAAAGGTTTGTCAAGATGTACAAGACGCTTGTCTTTTGATGGGAGTCCTTTTTAATTCTTCCCCCCTCTCCTCTGCCAAGATGTTCAGGGATGTTTCGCAGATCAGTCGGCCAAACAGGAAACATTTTTGATGGAATTTTGCAGAGGATTTTGTTTTTTGTTTTTCCCTCCAAGCATTTGTATTTTTGTCTCCTCGGTTTTGCCACATTTTTTTTTTTTTTTTTGCTCCTGTTTCTGTTCTGTGGTATTTGAAAAGGAAGAGGCAGATCTTCCTGTGGATTCTCGTTGATTTTCGCTTGACTCACAAAGTCATTTCTTTTACTTCCCCTCTATGAAGTCCCAGCTCAACGCGGTCTGCCTCGCCCTCGTTAGTTTGCTTACTCATTTTGACATGAAGCCCTTTTGGTCGTTCCTGAGGTGGGACTGAATGTAAACGCGAACACACGAGGAGCCAAGAGTGTAACTGCCTACATTCACGTACAGGCACAAAGAGCATCAGTCTGCCGTTTTGGCCCTTGCACTTTTTTTCCTCCAAAGAGGTCGAACCCCCGGCACTGGGACCTGGGCCTGAGAGAACAGGAGACCGGAGACGCCTCCTGCACTGTGTTCTCTGAGGACGATTTCTGCTCACGCTGCTTGGTTAAAGCACTCCCCTCTTAACCACGCTGCTGTCAAAACACACTACAGTTTCTTTTTGACTCTCGTGCAGTTTTTTTTGCTCCTGTTGTCTTTATGATGATGATGATAATGATAATGAGAGGCAACCTGACACTTGGGGCTGAAAAAAAAAATTGCTATTTATGCTATTTATCTCTTGGTTGCCACCAGTTTTCCTACTAATTCTAAAAACATACACACTGAATGTATGGACAGAACAGTAAATGACTCTGGAGCATTTATGTAATCTGTCATGTGCATGGGAAGGAAATTGCAGTAGGGGAGTTAAGACCAATGTTTAAAAAAAAACAAAAAAAAAGGAAAAAAGTGAGACCAAAACTGAGTGGGTTTGTGGGTTGGGGAGAGTCTTAAATGTAATAATGGACTCTGCACCAGTGGACATTGGGGGACGTTGCTTTGCAGTGACAAGAGAAACTGGCGTGACGTGCTTCAGAGAATCACAGCCTCTTAAACGCTTCTGTCCAATGCCTTAACCCCGACCGACCGGCTGACCACCACATCACATCATGACCTGTTGGATAAAGCAGCATGGCGGCTGTGAGATTTGCAATGTCATTTTATTTTGGGTG
>OOFC01009879.1:51466-80882 GCA_900323345.1 Pseudochromis fuscus
CTAAGTTATTGTGTTATCGAAAGTACTTGAATATGAAAATCTACGGGACCTTTTCTGTTTCTTCTTCTCTTGGTCGTTATCATAGTAAGTCCACACATAGGATTTGAGGGGAATGGTGGGAAAACAGGCTATTTGAATGACAGATATTCATTTCTTTGAGATGCCTTAGTGCCTCTTGAGTGTAATGGGCCGGTGGAGTTTCGATGAGGGTTGAGTCATTGTTTCCACCCAGACGAGATGCAGTTAGATGTTGGTTTGGAGGATTAAAAAAAAAAAAAAAAATTGTCTCTGTGAAACATTCATCGTAATGTTTTTGATCTGGTGTCAGTGAAATCCTTTAATTTTTTTTCCACACACCAAACCTCACAACATCAGCTGCCTGTGATTCTCTCCCCCCAAACCAAGCATCAGCGGCAGCCGGAGTGTTTCATTCCAGCTCCCTGAGAAAAGCCGAAAGTGTTGTGTGTTAGTGAGATGGATATCAAGACTATATAGCCTTCAATGTTTCCCCTGAATTCCCCGAGTGCCATTCCTGAGACTACTACTACTACTAGCCCCATGCCTTTTACCTGTGCCAGGAAAATATGAAGTTGAATGTTTTGTTTTATTTTTGACCATCGCATACCACCTCGTGTCCTTTGACGTGTCCGCTGTCGTCTTTTATTTTTTTTATTGTGGAGCAACGTGGCTCAACGCAGTACCAGGAAGTGTTGCAGAGTGTCAGTGAAACAAAGTGTTTTATGAGTCGTCCCTGTTGGTTTCAGTAGAAGAAGCCATTTTATTGACCAAGTTGATTCTTTTCAGAGTTTGTGATCATGCTTCTCCCTTTTAGCTCACGGCTGAAGTGGTAGATATAGATATATATTACTCTGATGTATTTACTTTTTACTCTGTGGGCCTCGTACAGAGCGGTATAGGAGTACTCTGTATGATTTGTATCTGCATGGCTTAACCGGACGGCGACCGATGGGCTCGTCTCCGGTGAATTTTCTCACCTGTAGGGCTCGTATACTGTTGGGTCAAGTGAGACGTTATGGCTTCCAGTCCTCATGTAAAATAAATAACTTTCTCATGTTTTCTCGCAGCACATTCCATTTCAGTTCCCATTTATTTCTCACACACTTCACTTCAGTCGGACGTGTGTTCGTGGCTGCGGTTGTGTGTAACCCATTCTCGTGTGTCACAGCTGTGTAAATCAAAGCAAAAGGACAGTCTGAGTGTGAATGAATGGCTTCGGTCTTTTTGGGTTCTCTGGCACTTTTTCCTTGTTGCTGTACTGTAGAATTGTGTTGGATTTACTGTATATTTTTTCTTTTTGAGGGAGAGGTGTAGGGTGACATTTACTGCAATATTGTGATGATTATTTGAAAACTGTAAATTGTACAGAGTTCACAATTGTAGTCTTTGTTTTTTCTGTTGGGAATCCATATAAAAAGACGTATTCTTTAATTTTTTTTCTCAGACTGTGGAAAATCAAATTGTACAGCTCCAAGAGTTTATCCTCCCCTCAGCATTGTTTTTTTTTTTTTTTTTTAGAGCTATGATTAAGAGAAATCTTAAAACTGTAAATAAATAATATTGTGTTGAAATATGAATGTCACTTCAAAAAAATGTATTTGAATGAGTTAGTCAAGGGCTTCAAGAATGAAGGACCCACATTTCTTTTTATGGTTTCATATTTTTAATTTGCAGAAAGGTAAAGGTCCTTTTTATCTGAGATGCCTATGTTTTGTTATGTTTTCCTCCTTGGATTCATATAATACAATGTGTCACACACGAACCTTATAAAAATCACTTTTTATTCCCTCCACACCTAAAGGGAAACTCCAGTTTGCACCCTTTTTTATGTAAAATAAAAGATCTCTCCACCTTGTGGGAAAGTCTTCTGTCACGTTATTTTCTGCTGACTGCTTCAGGTACCAGCACAGTTTCTGGCTTTACATTTATTTTAAGAACTTAACAGAACAAGTCTTTATGAACATGAATTCGTACAGGAAGGCTGAAGCTAATGACGAGTTTGATAGTCGATTAATCAGAGAGAGCGAGAGATCTCTCCGTTAATAAACACGCCTGGAAACAGTTACATTCATTGGCAACTATTGGTTATTATCGATCAACTAATCATCGCACCCCCACAGTATGTTAGACTGTGAAGGAGACAATTTCAGAAGAAAGTTTGTAAGTACTCTGTGTGTGTGTGAGAGAGAGTGAGTGAGATTATGTCACTACTCCTGAGATTTATCCTCCAATCCTTTTGGTGGATCTGACTCAGGTTGAGAATTGCTGACTTAGAGGTAAAAGAAATACTGTGATCAGAATTAACGACCAAAAATTACTGGCTTCATTTCCCAAAAAGCATCTTTGGCCGAGATTGCATGTCACAAGTTTTTAAAATGTATTAATTTCAAAAAGAAAACCTTTATTGTGTTAAATGTTTAGCAGAAAGGGCTGCTGTTGACTCTGCTCAATGCTGCAAGATTGTAATTGAGTGTACTTGATCATCATAGGCTTTACAAAAAGTATTCCAGTCAGATGATACTCTAAAGTATTTGCTTTTTAAGATTTCAATTGGGGTAAACTTTTACTTTTACTTACTTACCCGTCAAAGGTAAATATTGCACATTTTCTACAATGTAATTTTAACAAATTTTGTACATAGTTTCTTTGAAGAACAAAACTTCAAATTCAGTGTTATGTATGCTCCTAAAGTATTGTTCCAGATAAAAACATTAGTATCCCTATTAACACACCGTTACTGTGAATGGTTTTATATCTGGTGTTTTTTGTTTGCTTTTTTATATTTTTGTATTCATTATAGGAAATGTATCATTATAAAGGTTTACAAGAAGGTATATTGTTGCCATGGATACATGACGGCATGTTGTTCTTATCCTCTTGTCTATTGTACATTATCTAGTAAAACTTTCAGATCATGAGGATCTGGAATGGGAGAGTGCATCAGGATCTAACAGTTACAACTGTTAAATGTTACCAGTCAGTTAATCTCACAACATGTAAATGAATATAAGGGAAAAAAATGTTACCTGTATTTACATTTTACAGCAGTAAATAATACCCTAAACTTAATTTTTTCAGCCTCAAATTTGATGACTAAAGTGATCTGGGACACACAAAATTGAAAACAGTCCGTTTCCCTGTTGTTTTTACTGCATGTGCAGTTCGGTCCTCCCACCGCTGGTTGGCACTGTTGTCCGAAGCGCTGTGGCAGCGGAAGGCCGAAACTATAAACTTCCGGAGTGCCTCTGCGCAACCTCTCTTCCACCGGTCCAAGCCAACATGGTGGGTACACAGAAACGACTTCGATACAGCATCACTCACAATCCGCCTCAATCCTCTCTCTGTGTCCTTTTAACAAGCGGTTACAAGCATCAGTCTGAACACTAATGACACTAAGATTTCTAATCTACTGGTTTTTATGCAGATAAATGAAGTTTAATGTCTGTAAACACGGGCTAGCTGCTCCTGCGTTGCTAGCTAACAGTGCTAATGACAGTAAGACGGTCAATGGTTCACATGTTCTAAGAGTCGGTGCTGGTTCGGCTGTGTTTGTGCGACTCTGCCGTTAAATCTCACTGTAGTTTGGCTCTTGGTTATAGGAGGACGGTGTCTTTATACCGGTAGCGTCGTCTCCGTTGAGACCCCTTCACCGCGCTAATGTACAACTACAAGGGGGAAGTGCAGGACAAACGCTTCGGGATTCTCCTTATAAATGAGAAATGTATTTGTATGTAATGGTAAAAGACTCATGGCGGGATTTTTGTAGTATTCACCAACTAAACAGCCCTAAATCTGAACAAGTCTAAACTCACGAGAGTTGTGGGTACCCCGAGTCTCAAGACTGCAGATGTGTGCAGGGTAAAAGGCTTAAATAGCCCAGTTACAGTTAAAATCTAATTTTCTTTTAGTCTGTTCTGAGTTTTCAGTGTCTATAAATTTAGTTATGGAATGATTTTGTATGGGATTTTATCAAAAGCACCAGAAGTTTCTTGTGATTATAGGTGGGTCCATCACTGCTGGGTTTTTTTTCCCCCAACAGCTTGCAAGGTCTTAAATTGTAGCCTTTGTGATATTAATAGATTTTCAATTTAATACAGTGAAATATTTAGAAACTGTGTAGAGTGAAATCCAGTCTTTAGTGTGTAATAAGTTGGTGGTCACAGAAGGGTCTGAGGTAATTAATTGTGTTGTGCTCTGTCTTATTTCTTAGTTGTGTTAAAACTAAAATTTCTGTTTTGTCTTCAGGGACGCGTCAGGACTAAGACAGTCAAGAAGGCCGCAAGGGTCATCATCGAGAAATACTACACACGCCTGGGTAGCGACTTCCACGTCAACAAGAAGGTGTGCGAGGAGATCGCCATCATCCCCAGCAAGCCACTGCGCAACAAAATCGCAGGGTGAGTTGAATTTAACAGTTTGCTGCAGAAATTGGTGCTGTTCAGATTTTAATGATTTTATTTAATAATTGTGTAATGATGTGTAGTGAGAGTAGGAGCTGGTTGAAGAGAGTCTGGAGAGGTGAACTGAGGCCACAGAGCTATAGATAGGAGTGATCAGGTTGGGTATGATGAGGAATCAGAGGGACGGCTCAGGTTGGACATGAGGAATCTGAGGGATGACTCAGGTTGGATGGTTTTGGGAGAAAGAGGTGCGACTCAATTGGTGTGGACCTGTGTTGAGGAAGACTAAACCCCACACAAATCTTTGTCACACTCCACCTCAATTTTAACACCAAGATTAAATGCGCTTCCTCTTATTCTTCAGCATTTATTATATTGAAATGTAATATATAAATTATATTGAAAGTCACTGTTATTAAAAGCAAAAGTTGATCTGTAGCCAGTGACCCCAGTACGTTCTTCCATCAACTGTGTTCCATGAATAAAATGGAAATCTTCATCCTCAGGATAAGCAGCATGTGATTACAGGTGTTGCCATACCCACTGTGGGTGTGTCTCAGTCGCCTCATCACCCAGGTTAATCAGCTGTGACAGGAAGAAGCATGCTGAGGCCACACAAGTGTTTTAAATTATCAGTCAATTGAGGTCTTTTCATTAATTTTTTTGTTTTAATTTATGGTAGCTTTATGAATATAATGGTTTAGTTTGTTTTTGACCCTGTGAAGCAGACAGAAGCATCATGTGTATGCACGCTCGTGTCTTCTCGTACTGTTATATACACAGATGTGGAAGTCGACAAAGTGATGATTGATCCAGGGTCTCTTCTGTTTTTGGTTGAAATCAGCACGGAGCAGTTTTGATGTCATCTGTACTGAATAATATATTAGAGGTGTGAGCTGCTTAGTGATCATGTGACAGTTTTCATGTTCAAATTGTTTCTGTCTAAAAAAGATATGCTTCATGTGAAATCCAGAGATTTGCAGCTCTGTGAATGTGAAGTCTCTCCGTTGGACCCAGTGCCTCAGCTCTCAGAATTAGACTGGTCTCTTTTTCTCTGGTTTCTCCTGAGCCTTCACAGTTAATGTGAAAGTGTCGACTTTAAATTCACTCTTCATTTATTTGAAGTGAGTGCAGAGAGGTTTCACAGTGAGTCAGCAGGCAGTGGGTTTCCTCAGAGACCTGACTGATGGAGGTTCCTGCAGCTCTTCATCTAAATTAAACATTGACATTCATCTTTTTATTCCTGGATTTGGAGACTTTCTGTGGAGGAACTGAAGTGCTGCTCTCTTGTTTTCCATTTAGTGTGCTGCAGTTATTTATGTTTTTCATTGAAGTGTTTTTATAGCTCACACCTCAGTGTGCACAGTGTTTCTGAGCAGCTGAAGGTCGGTGGTGTGCAGCCTCAGCAGACAGTGAACACACAGCAGTGAAGTTCAGTCGAACCCACTGGTTTTTGTTCTCTCTGATTGTGGCTCACTACAAAGTGATTGTTGATTGATTTTTTTTTTCTGCGTTACATTGATTTTGCAATATGTAGAATAAATAGAGCTGGTCATTAAATATGGCCTGTGGGTACTAATTGAAATGTTTCCTGTTATAGTCAATGTATCTCTCTCTGTTATAAGCTTGAGGGAAGTTGCGCAATGACCACTGATAATTTGAAGGGGCAATCAAAAGACTGTATAAAAACCAACAAAGCAACCGGGGCTCAAAAATGAAGCCAATATGAAAGTGCAATCCTCCCGACGGCCACTAGATGTAAACTAGATTTTATTTGACATAATCACTTCCTACAGTAAACAGATCTAAAGTTGTCTTTAAATGATCAGCTAATCCCTTGTGCAGGTATTTTATTGTGGATTTATTGTGGTATTAATGGTTTGTTTGTCTCTCAGGTATGTGACACATCTGATGAAGCGGATCCAGCGCGGTCCAGTCAGAGGAATCTCCATCAAGCTGCAGGAGGAGGAGCGAGAGAGGAGGGACAACTACGTCCCAGAGGTCTGTTCATTTTCCTTCCTCTGTCTGACCTATGACAGTAAAGTCCAGGTTCTGTTGCTGCTTTTATTTTTGCAGCTATTTGTTTTGCCATCGCCTTTAAATTGGGGGAAAAAAAAAAAAAAAAGAAAGCACAGCTGATTCTTTGTTCCCTGTAGATCTCTGCTCTGGACCATGAGCTGATCGAGGTGGATCCCGACACCAAGGAGATGCTCAAGATGCTGGTGAGTGTCAGACATGATTTGATACGTTAGTGTCACATCGTAATAATTTCCTTCTCAATCATTTGGGCAAACAGTGGACATGGCAGACACAGGCGTGTTATCACAGGTCGGGAATACATTAAAAACAAATGTTGACCAAAGTACTTCACAGAAAAATAATTACATTCAGATTAAAACACAATCTTTAAAGTAATGAGACAATATTTTGATGAAAACACAACAGGAATGTTTCACATAATGTGTAATTTATTATGTTAATGATGGAGGTACAAATAACACTCCTCAACTCACCTTTGGACCGAGGTGACAGTTTCCATGGCAGAGGATAGTCCCTCTGTGTAGCTGGTCATCAGGTGAAGGAGTTTTGGGCTAATTGTTTGTGTTTTTCCCACATAGAAACTTGTAATTCTGACCATCACTGTAGGTTCAAATATTTGTGTGCTGTGCAGTGACAATCACATTTTAGTACCTGCTCTGCTTTTCTTTTGGAAGCGCATGAGAGCGGGATCTAGGAAAGTGGTACCAGGCATGTTTTCCTAATGGAAACAAGTAGAGTAGATGTGGTACTCTGTCGTAGAAATGTGCCACAATTCTGCAGATTGCTGCATACAACTATTAATATTCCTGTTTTTACCTTTTCTTCCTCCTGTAGGATTTCGGTGGGCTTTCCAACCTTCAAGTCACTCAGCCAACCATCGGAATGAACTTCAAAACACCACGAGGACAGTAACATGTGAAATAATCATCTGAATAAAGAGATGAAATTATTAAGAGTGGCCTCTCATTCTTTCCTGAATAAGACAAAAACAGAAACATGCAGCTCGCCATAATCAGTGATGTATTGGACACAGAAAAACAGAAGTAGCATCATTGGAACAGGGAACATCTCAGTGTCTCACTGGAAGAGGTGCAAACATTGTACAGTCACTGATGGAGCTGAACACACTGCAGCTCAAAACACATGTAACCAGAACAGGCTCAAATTCACATAACCAACTGTTTCCAGAAGACATTTGTGGTTCAGAAGTTATTGAAGTCTCATCAATAGTTGGTGCGCACCAGATACTGACGTGTGCATCATGTCACATTAGGGGCTCTGTAGAAAAGATTTTTTTCTTGTTTGTGGTAATCGGAGTAGCCACTCAAAACCCACATCAACACCTTGACACAGAGACTGGGCGTTTGACACTGGACAGAACCCAGAAGGTACCTCAGTGGAGGGAATGGAGAGAGGGCAATCTGGACATTTAAAGACTTAAAATACATCAAATCCACTTCCATGTTTTAATTAAGTGGCTGAAATAGAAGAATAAAGTTTTCTAGCAACACCTGCAAATGAATTTTTTGTGATGTTTGGTGTAAAACCTCCAATGGGCAGTATCACCTCTTTATTTACAGTCCTTCAAAGTAAGTGAAGGTCATGAATTGTCTTTCAATACCAGTTTCAAAACATATCTAAGCATCTGGGAGCAATAAGATATTGCCCACCCCAAAAAAGAAAATCACAAATATATAGAGACAGAGCAGCAGAGAGGGAGTTTAAATACTGCCACCTGGGCTGGATAGTGAGGTGCGTGCTGCTCCCAGCAGGATGGAGGATCCAGGACTGAAAGAGAGAGAGCAGCTCAGCACAGGAAATGTAACAGTGCTGCTGATAGTGTGGTGTTTGTCAAATTGATCAAGATGGTTTAATAAGATTCAACTTCTTATTGTAGTTGCACTGAAACTCTGGTAGTGTTGCTGAGTTTGAGGGATGTGTGGAAGGTAAGTCCTGTACTTGGTTTTGAAGTGCTTAGATTAGCTTTAGAGTTGGACCATCTGCAAGAGCTTTCATTGCTGGGTATACACCATATGCCCTCAATAGCAATAACACTTCTTACAAGGTGAAATATGGGTTTAAATTAGGTTTAAAACAATGTCTTTGTTCAGGAGAATGAACCACAAATTCACATTTACCCAAAGGGGTTTAAAAACATTAAGATCTGAGCTCAGCGAGAGCTGTCTGAAGAGGATGATGTGAGTATAGGCTAAACAATCATGGTGGAGCAACAGTTAAATAGTTAACAGGTGAAGGACCAGGATTGCAAATGACCAACTCTGAACACAAGTTAAAATAGAGTCCAGACATGACCAGTAATGCTTAAACACCTTTATTGTGCCCAATCTGAACATACTCCACAACTGTAAGTAGCAGCAAACTTGGCAGACCACAATGAGGTAGACTTTCAAAACTCTAAAAAGCAGCTGGGCTAAGGGACAACAAGCTCAGCATGACAAACCTAATGGATAAAGAAAAGACACTTCGTCTTTGGCACACAGCTTATTATGCATTTATGTCTAACTGGAACAGGAAGGCAAAATGGGATAAGAAAGCATGGGGTCTACTCAAGCTCTGGATAGATAATTTATCATCAGCTAAGTGGAAGTTCTTACATTCAACAGGAAACAAGCAGCTGTTCTAACATAGGCGTGTCCCCCTGCTGATGTACAAAAGTGATTAAAAACCACTGCCACCTCTCCACACGTGCAAATTAAAAAGTGCAAAAAAAAACAAAACAAAACTGTACAATCAAGTGATTCATTCACGCTACTCTAGTTTCAACGGGATCCATCAGTTGCTTGAAAAAAAAAAAAAAAAAAAAAAAAGACGGATTACCAGTTGAGGCATATCCAGTAGTATTGTTACACACATTTAATATAACTGGACCAACAAAGCAAGTTAAAGTAGTACATCCAACATTGTGTGCCCATTCAGTTGAAATTTGGGAGGGCAAATTAAAAAGAAAAATAACCACAGAAAAATGTATGAGAAAAGGAAAAAGTAAAAGGGGGTTTTCCCATGAACAGCCGCCGGGTAGAATTCTGTTCAAAATTTTCATGTCATGACTTAAAACCGTTTGTGTACAAATTAGTAAAAAACTGCGTAAAAATGTCTGAAATGCGACTGGTTAAATGAAGCCCAACATTCAACTCCCAAAAGTAAGAAATACCAATTGGCTTGCACAGGAAAAACAGATGCCAACTGGGGTAGGGGAGGGGGAAAAATAAAAAGTTAAAGGCACTGTATGGCATTTGCCAATGAACGGCAATGAGACTTGCGTGATTGCTCTTCACTATGCAACACATGTAAACAAAAAAGAAAAAACAAAAGAAATGGCATTTTCATCCACTTCTTAACATTAGGCTGACTCCCATCTTTCTGTCTGGCCACAAGTCTGGGAAAATGCATAAGTGTGAAGGGCCCCTTGTCTCTCCCAACAAGGTCACTGTGCATAGTGCCACTGTGAACAGCAAAAATGTAGCAAGTGCAAAAGTGAACATTTTTTACAGTGATATCCCAGTGCCTGGTGGAGTGCCATGGTGCCCTCGTAACTGAGGGACGTCCAGCACCCGTGCTCTCCTTGGCGGGCGGCCTGGCCCCATAGATGGGGGCTTCTCCTCTGGCCCTTCAGAGCGTCTGGATCCATCTGCTCTAGCTGGAGTCCCTGTTCTTCTGGTTGCGCATGAGGGGCCGGTGGTTGCTCAAGATGTCCATGGAGTGCTGCCAGTGCCAGCAGGAGCGGCAGTAGTACTTGAAGCAGGCCTGAGGGGCAGACAGTTCATTTCTGATGTTGGGCAATAATTCATGGAGAAGCTCTGACTGATCATTTAATGAATCATTCTGATTTATTACAACTTTGTATTTTACAAGTCTTCAGTCAGTTATAATATACTCTCCAAGTTATCTGCTGAAATATGGAAACTGATGTTGCTACACTGAAGTCCAACTGTCTTCATGGTGAAACGTGGCAATTTTAGATATTTTTAACTTAGGTCTGTTAAGTTTAATTTTATTTCCCTCCTCACTGGATATACATTTCAGACACTTTAGTCCCAGAAACATTTCACATTACTATATGCAACATAAAAATGCCACTAAACCAGACTACATCCTCAGTATGAGAAGTCAAGAGAATTGATGAAAATGGATAATTTGAAAATATAACTAAGTTTTCAAGGCAGTCTGGTCCAAAATGAGATCTGATTGACAACTGGACCAACCACTGTTCTCAGGACAAACTTTTTGAAAAAGGAGTTTCCACTGACCTGGTCTCTGCAGAAGAAAGGCCCAGGTTGGCGAATGCAAATCTGACACATGGAGTCTTCCAGGTACGGGTCAATCTGAACCTGAGGGAACAACCACAGTGCTCAGTTTGAAGTTGCAAAACTATTGTCTTTAAATATACACAGGTTGTTTTTATTAACGTGTTAATGCTCCATTTGGTAATTTAATGAGCACATTTAGGAACACTTCATTCTCAGTAATGTTTTTAGTGTCAACACCGACTCATTGTACAGGGAAACATGTCCTTACTGTACCTATGATAAACTGAATCTCGAGTTCTACACAGCAGCAGAGACAATGATTAATAAAAACACTTGTTCCAGTGCATTTCTTACCTTCTTTGTAAACTTGGGTGTTTTAATCTCCACAAATGCTGCACACACAGCTTTCAGGTAACTGCGCTGATTGTTGAAAGTGACACGTCCAGAGCCTGGGCACAAGTCACACATGTCAGTTTGAAAATTCAAGAAGCAGATGAGACCAGTAAGACATCTACTCATCTCACCTATGGGGTACTTGTGCTTGTCTGTGTCAATGCCAGCATACATGACGCCTCCGAACAGGTCGTTCATGATGCTGGCCAGCGCCTCAGCGTTCAGCATGCCATGCAGCGCACCGACAAACACCGTCTTACTGGGGTCCAAACGCTGAGCGGGGCAGCGCACATAGTTACTGTCAGAGATCACCCAGGGAATCACCTGAACCTGTGGCAGGAGGGACGAGACACAGCAGCCAGGACAGATCACCTACTGGACACTGCTTCCTTCTGTTTGATCATTTCACTTCCTCCCACATTTTTCCCCAGTTAAAAGCTTAAGTGCTCAACTGAATTCTTCTAAAACACCTGCAGCCATACAAAACTTTGCCCAAATAATCCTCTAAAAAGTAGCAACAGTGATTTAACTGAGTCTCATCTACAGTCATGAGTCAACTAATTTTCTCAATTTAAAAAAACAAAACAAATGAACACTCATCACATCTCAGTGACTGGTGTGGAGCATTTGGCTCAATCCATCAGGACTCAAGTTTACAGAAACCAATCTTATTCATGTGGTAATAGAATTAATGGCAAACGGATTAATTGCTAATTAATCAGACAGTTTAATATTTTAGCTGTAGAGTGTGTAGTCTGAGGTGTGTCTACAATAGCTGCAAGAATTACACAAAGTATTAAATGATACGGCACAACTGTAGGAAAGATCTGAAAGTAACTCATGAGATTTATTACAACCTTCAGAATAATGCTGATGCTGCACTATTTTAATAAGTCTAGTTGTTATAGCTGAGCCTCCTAAGATTTCATATGTTGTTGGATACACCAGTCTGAAGTAAAATAATTTGACCCTCAGCCTTAAAATAAATCCCAACTATGTTAAGCTAATTTCTGGCTTTCAATAAAAAAAGTTTAAGTGTGACGAACATTGCATCTGACCAAAAGCTTCTTGGAATATTCTGGGGCTGATGATGTGATATTAAGTTGTACATCCCTGTGATATATTGCACTCTGTTTGTCTGGTTACTACTCACATCCTTGCATCGCATCCTGCGGCTGGACATCTTGAAGTAGTACTCTCTGTTGTCCTCTGGGTGAAAAGGATCCTGGGAGCAGGCGTGGAGCAATGCTCGCACAGACTTCTCATTCTCAAACACCAGGTAAACATAACCTTCAAACATACAACACACTTCATGTTCAGGGTAAAAGATTTTGAAGGGTTGCAAATAATTTTAACTCTATACTTAATTGAATATAGTACAAAGACGACGTCAAATGCTGAAGTGGATTTTAAATGTTATGCCAGCAACTGATGACAGAATCTGGAAACATTTCTGTACAAAAAAGGAACAAGACTGAAAAATAGGGGATGATTGTGACCTTCAGGCCCTCGAGCAGCACTGCACCACACGACTGTGGCAGAAATCAGTGCATGGACTCAAACACTCCACAAACCATCGTCTGAATAGTTCAATGAGTCCACAAATGCAGGTTAACACTGTACCATGCAAAGAGGATACTATATAAACATGATCCCAGAAATGCCAGCAACTTCTGTCAAACCAGGCACATTCAAGATGGACTGAGGCAAAGTGGACGTTGCGTCTTCCACTCTAAAAAAGACCAGGACAGCCCAGCTTGTTTTCAGGGCACAGTTTAAAATGCAGCACCTGTGATGTGTGAGGATGAATAACTTCCAGTGATATGAGGAGCTTACTCTGAAGTCACAATTCATGTATAAGCAGGTTTTGAAGCAGCATGCTGCCTTTTTCTACATTCTGCAAATTATTCACATGGCCTAGACAGAAGATCACTTCTTGAATGTCTATGAGGTATACATTTTACATGTGGCAAGCTGAAATGTCAAATTGTGTAGACATTTTCCATTAAAACCTGTATTAGCCAAAAACAGCAGTTACAAGCACTGAAGAAAAAAAATCCTTCAGTATTAGTGATTTTGTGCCAGCAGGGGGTACTGCTGCAGGTTCCAGGAGGTACAGTTTGTAACATGTTTATCTAGAGCACTTTGTACAGTCCCCTCAAATATCAGCCTGTGTTCAGCACATTTCATACAGGTCTGCCCAATTCAAACCACCAACTGCTGCAACTGCATGAAAACTATTCAAAGTGAGCAGAAAAGTTAAGTTATCAGAAACCGATCATTTGTTCAAGTACAGAGCATAACATTTACAACCACCTGGCTAAATATATAATGAACTGTTGAGTGCTGAACAGCTGTTAACAGGTGAAGACAGATAAAATGTCTCAAAAGTAGCAAAAACATGGAAATGGCTAAAAGTAATTAGCTGAAACTTAAAGTTATGAATGTAACTTTCAATATAGTCAAAAATAAATTTTGCAACAACTATTGGATGGATGAAGCTTCCAGTTGTCACTGCAGGTGCAAACTAAATACTAAGTTCAACAGAATGTTACTATTGTAACAAATCCATTTGGTATTATCATCAGTTAAATAAAATCCAGTTTGAAGGGGTACTTGGGATTAATTAACCTTTGTCTGTACCTCACAAGAAATGTTTAATCAGTTAAAGACAACGAAACCCATTTACAAGAACTCAACTACAAAGTTCTGTCCACTCCCTCCTGCTACCACCACTTTATGCTCTAGTTATGCCCAGGATCACCTCCATAAGTAGCTCCAGAGGACCAACAGGTAAACTCACCAGCATGCTTTGTGCTCACCACAGTGCCACCTTAAAACCAGGAAGGAAGGAAAAAAAATAGCCTACCAGCCTGTTTGTTACCTTTGGCCACATTACCTTTGGGAGGGCAGCGAGGGTGCTTTCCATCCTTACCCGGCCACTCCACAGTCAGGGGACCATAACCACTGAAGGTGTTGATCAGACCAGCTGAAATAAGACATGGAGTGAGGGCAGGGTCACTCCTCAGGGTTTTTGATAGATTACATCTCAGGTGTTTGTAGCGTCGAGCTTAAGGCAGAGTTTCTGTTGAATCTATTGTGAAAATACTCTTTAGCTGGAATAAATTCAGGAATAAGTTTTATCAAGACAATACATTGAATGTATGGTTAGCAACACATCCTGACTAAATACATACAACTGCTTTTCACATCATGTACACATGAAGTGGCCAACTGATAACTGTGCACTGAGGTGTTGCTAAGTTAGGAGTAACATGAAAAAAAAAAGAAATAAAACCAACTGTTTTCTGTGGCTGTAGAGCACATGATAGATGCTACCTGTCAACACCCTGTCAGGCTTATTATCTAAAGCCAGTGGTTTCTGACAGATAACTTTCAACACATTTCTGAAAACTCATCCTGCTTGTAACTCTCCAATAGACACCACTGCAACATGTATGTTGAACCACTAGAATACAGTGAAGCCTGGCCTTACGCATGTCCCAATGCGGACTTCAACAAATTTCAATTTAAAGAACAGTAAGCAGATGAGAATCAATCAGCGCTGGTCTGTCAGTGAAAACAAAGCAGATGCATGTTTGCAGCAACACTTACCTTCTGTAATGTCCCAGGGCACCCCACCAAGAAAGACCTTGCATGAATACAGAGGGTCCTTGTTGTTTCTGGGAGGCAGCTGACCACTCCAGGTGAACGTGGCCTCATTCACAGCTGATGAGTGCAGGAGGAGGTGTAGGCCAAGATTTAGGATTTAAATCTTAATGATTTAAATTAAAAAAAAAAAAAAAAAGGTTCAGTGGATTTACCTGCAGCCTGTCTGTGCAGGCGGGCCTCCTTCTCAATGCTGAAGGCATCATCTGACTGGTCGAGCACGTCTGCACCTGGCCATGGAGAGCCGGTACGCCAGCGGCGGGAAATGGCTGACGAGGCGGGGCTGGCACTGGATGGTGGAGTCAGAGGGGAACTGGAGTCCTGTGGGTCCAGACGGGAGTTGAGTCGCAGCAGATCCTTCTGCATGTTTGATGCGAGATAAGGCAGGGGAGGAGAGATCCGCAGAGTGGACTGGAGAAGAGGACAAGTCCAGACAACTGACTGTTAATGGACAGATGCAATTAAGGCTCCTGTACACTGAGAACAACAAATATTGATCATTATGTAAGAAAGCCTATAAAATAGATGTGAAATTCTACTGTAAAATTCAGATTCTTGATTTAGAGCTTCAGCTACCAAGGACAAGCTGTTGAAAAATGACAAGTTTAGGATCAAAAGGCAACACAACTGCTGCAACAACTTCAGTTTACAAACCAGCCAAACCAAAGAAAATGTAACTGTACAGAATGAATGTAGTGCTCCTGCTGACCCAATTTGCCTGATCAGATACTCCATTAACATCTGTTTTAATTTCAGTTAAAAACCTATGTTCAAACACATTTCCTTCAGTTGTTTCACAATAAAAACCTTCCACAAAAGCACCACTGAATACCAACAAACATCTATGCAAAAATTCTGTTTAACAGTAGCTTAACACCCAAGAGAATTAAACTGGCACAGTTAAGCAGCATTTCTGTTTAAGGGAAGCTCAGAAACAAATTCATTTAGCCAGTTAGTGCTGTGGATTTGTACATTATCCATAATTGCATATGAAAAAAAAGCAGACAAAGTGTTCAACCTGCATGAACAGCACTGAAACCAAAACATAACAGTACACAACAGGTTGCAAATCTAGGATTAAAACATACTCCTGATGTGACCACCCAACAGAAACACGTGTTAAACAATTGAGGGTCATGTGCCCTACCAGCATGTCACAGAGGTGGTCTGAGCCCGAACTGAAGCCGCTGGTCTCCGAGTCTTCAGGACTGCTGGAGCGAGAGTCCAGGAAGGAGCCGGAGTCCAGTCGGTTTGCCATGCGGGCCATGCCGGGGAACTTCTCCAGGAAGTCAGCAGTCATGCTCATGGACTCGGGGGGCAGGTAGGCTGGGGGCTTCCCAAGAAGGCTACTGAAGGGGCTGTTCAGTAAACCCAGCACTGGAGAAGAGGACAGTTGCACCATTTATAGTACAGAGATTATAGAGATGACTCAGATCACTAACATTGGAACTGTTAACTTGTTTGATGTAGTCTTTTCTGCAAGTGGATGAGAACTCAAGAAAATGTGATGCATGTGCTGAGTCTACAGAGCTGTATCGATTTGTCGACAGATGAGCTGCATTGCAAATTAAAGTTTCTCAAATCTGTATCTTTACTTTAAGGGGATCCATTTTGCAACTGGAAAAGCAAACTAAAGAAACTACACTGCTGAATCTGCAGATGGACATGGATTTATTGGAACTGAAAGGATGTGATGCAAACTCAAGTTTAAAAAAAAATAAATAAATAAGTTTCCTGATGAAAGCAGCTGACATAAGTTGTCTGCCAACGAAACTGGCAAAAAGCTCGAGTCCATAGCTGACGTGCTCTTTTAAGCAATTTTATATTTTGTAACATTAAACAGAAACACTTGTCATAGAAGCTGGACACCTTTCCCTGAAAAAAAAAATAAAATACTGGACACCAGTGACTAACCTGCATTTGTTTTGAAAGTATTAGCCTGATCATCTTTCCTAGTGATAACCAAATGAGTCAGCTGGCAACAGTGACCGGTATGTCACTGCTGCGTGGCCTGTAACCGAACGTGCAGCTCTGAGGGGATTATTCAGTTGTAGGCCACATTCAAAGCTCTGTCCCACTTTGTTACAGGCCCAGTTTAGAAGCTCTAAATGAAGTTATGCCAGGTTTGTTTGGACATGAGGCGAAATGAGCGATCTTATAGTTGATAGGTACTTTTTTTTAAAGACTGACACTCATCAGAAAACACAGACACCTCGAATATCTCCGTTTACATAATGTGGAGCTTTGGAGAGACTAGTTCTGCAGTTATCCAAACCTCATACTCTGCCTGACAACATCCGAGCATCATGAGTTAGATCAACAGGTAATAGCTACATATTATAGAGCGAGAATCTGACATGATCAGGGGTTTGTGAAGGAAAGAGTGGCTTCACTGGCTTGTTTTTGTGCTTGCTCGACTGCTAGAGATGCAGCAAAGCAAAACTGCCACATCATCCTCCCTGGTGACGCTACAGCCTGTTCCCACACAGACTGCTCTTAACCAGCCATCACATACTTTAACGAGAGCTACACAAATCAAGACACTGCCACAAACATGTTACAGCATGTGCAAATAATCAAAGCAAAAACTCTTGGGAAAACTACAATCACAAACCAGACTCTGGCACATTAGGATTCAAAGCAGAACCTTGTGGCATCTGTGTTTTAAAAGAAATTCAGGTAAGTAAAAAGGTTCAGGACTTACTGGAGGGTGAGCTGGTCTGAACCTGGGATGGGGAGGTGTGAGTGTCTGTCTCCTGGCTGCTCCAAGGTCTGTCCCAGCCAGAGAGACGGAGGGACTGGAGGCCCAGGCCCAGGTCTGTGACACCCGGTGGGCCCCTGGATGACGGCATCTCCTGGGAGCCGGGCATGCCGCCACAGTTGGGGAAAAGCATCCTCCTGCTGCCCACCGCAGCCAGCTCCGACTCTTTTAGATCCGAGATCCAGTTCAGAGAGAAGAGGGGAGAGAAGTGTTAGCCACAAAGAACAGTTAGTGTAGTCTGCATGACACAGAAAAGACCAGGGTGTTGCAACACAGCTTTCATGAAAAGAATCACTACAGACAAAAACCCCACCAAACTTCCCTCATCACCACACCTCCCTCTACCCCGGCTGACGGCGGAGCTAACCTGCTGCCTCTGTGCCCGGTGCAACTGCCATGCATCTCCGTCCGCATCACTGACCCACCTAGCAGCATGTGACATGGCTGCTGATGCACTCACACACCCCTGCTAATGACATCAGCTCCCCCACCTCCCTGCTTCCTTGCCTAACAACTGTGTAATGAAAAATTCCTGTCGGAGCTATTGGCTTGTTGATAGAAATACTCCCCTCTCTGGTAGGCACAGCACGTCTCCGAGTCGGTGGGAAGATAGCTACCACTGCTGCTGCTGTTCCTGCTGCCGCTGCTTACTGTGTCTAGCCTGGTTTCCTGAGCGAGCTGACAGCGGCAGGGAGGGAGGAGTGGAGGCGAGGGGCAGAGCTACAGCAGCATGGTGGGAGGCAGCATGGGAGTGAATGACTCAGCAGGCTCAAATTAAAAAGTACTACAGAGTTGGGGATGCTCAGAATTTTATTTCTTAAAGTGTTCAGTGAATTGTCTTGATTATTTTTGCACAACACTGAGCAAACAAACAAATCCTCTGTGGCAGAAGCAGCTGACTGATCAGATGTTGAGGACGGAGCGATTTGCACCGCCAGCGCCTCCCTTCCCCTCCTCCAGGGCTGGAAAGCATCCAGCTGCCAGTTACACCCCTGATTCAGCAACACCAAGCTGAGCTGGATGGGCCAGAGAGAGAGGCCACAGCTGAAGTTTAACTCAGTTTGCATCAAGATCCAGTTTGCTTGTGTGTCATTTCAAAGTTAGAAAACATTCATGTTGCTCTGCTGCATCTGTCAAACCGTGGAAAGCTTTATCGTATCATCTAAAAACAGCAGTGGAAGTCACACAGAGCAGGCATTCCTTAAGCAAATTAACAGTTCAGAGAGGACGCAGGCTCGGGGCTGAGCTTAAATCTTGGCAAATCTCTCTCCTGGGGTAAAAAAAGAACACTTAGAATTGCTGCAATGCTGCAGACCAGCGATGCAGCATGAATCAGCTGCTGGCACCCGAATGATAATGACAAGGTGAAGGAGGTTTTACAGAAGAAAAGGGCTTGATCATTGATGGGAGCGCAACTTTTCACCATAAAAACTACATTCTTCCTGTTGGGTTTGTACTTCAGTCATTTTATGCTTTTCTGGTCTTAACATCCAACAAACATGTAAATCACAGCACAGCAGCAGACTAAGGACACAGAGGTCATGTCCTCAATTTTCCCTGGGAAGCTCAAGTTTTGTAAACTGAAAGAATTTAGGCTCACATACTACTTCTCAAAGTTAATGATTCTCCATTTCCAGCCTCTCAAATACAAAGACTCCACTTTTCTTTGCTTCACCATTATGAATTAAATATAATTTGAATTCAGGCTGTTAGTTGGACAAAAAAATAAATACATTTTGAAAAGTCTAAGAAATCATGATAGGAAACAGTGTTCCTACACATTTGAAATTTCAGAATTCATAATTATTTCCAGACATCTGTAGAAAAATTCAAATAGTTTGTGACATTGAGTAAATAGATGAATCAGTTGTTTTCATTATTCTTAACATGAATATGTTTCCATACACTAGTTTCCCTTTTCCATACCTGGAAATTTATCAAATCAAACTCCATACTTATGTAGGAACCCTGAAGAAAGTCATTATCCTCTGACATTTTACAAACTAGAGCAACAATATATTTTTACAGATAATTAAAGTGGTAGTTAATTTATTACTGCTAGGTTACCTTAAAAAAGCCAGTGAGGCCCAGGAGTATAAAAACTTATAGGAAATGCAAGAAAATCCTACTTTTAAAAACAACAACTATGGACGACTTTGTGTCTACTCTAACTTTTCTGAGGGGGAAAAGGTTATGTGAGGGATGCATTTCTACAACCCTCATTCCTGCAGAAGTAATCATGTGTTAGTGCACATCACTGTTTTTGTAGCCACGACGTGCACCTGCTCCACAGAGGTGTGTTACACTTTACCACAGAGCAGCTCTGGCTTCCCCCTGGTGTTGCTGGGGGTGGTGCACACACCGGTGAAGTCCAGAGCGTTGCCCAGCATGGTGTTCATCCTGCGGAAGATGTCTGCGTTGCTGCAGGTGGACAGAGCCGGAGACTCGGAGTCCGGGCTCTCCGGCCTGCGGCCCTCGGTTCTCTACAGGAGGAGGGATGAAGAGGGAGGAAGAGGGAGAGGTTAACCCAGGAGTCATGTTAAGTTAGACTCAAGTTCAGGACCCATGCTGCAAAGTGAATTTCTCCCTCCCACCCTCGACACTTTGAGTTATTTGAATTTAAAAAGTCAAAAAGAGGCGTCGCTGCTAGTTTCATGTCACTCAGAAGGTTAAATTAAAAACGTTCATTGTCCCAAAAAAACTCATTTAATTTAGTTCTCGACTCACCAGGGAAAACGCCATGGTGTGGACAGACAAGCTGTAAGAAATGTCACAATAACAACCGCTGAATGCAGTACAAGGTCATATTTATGAAGTCCGCTAGCAGCTAATTAGTCTTAATTTAGTGAACGTGTGCTAGACACATGGCTGAGCCTCGAGGGCCGCCGTCTGCTCACGTGCTCAACGAGCAGCAGGCCGAAAAATGGACAATCACGTGCTAGTGTAAGGATTTTAAAATGAAGACATATATTAAAAAATAAACAGGATAGAGTGGTTATAGTGTTTTTTTTTTAAGGAAGAATATATATTTTATACCTGCAGACATAATTATGTATCATTCAGCGACTGTAAATAGAAAGTCAATGGCATCATCAGAGGTTATTATAAGAACAAAATCATCCTCAGTGCATTCTGAGGTAGAACCCACGTGATTTCAAACAAACAAACAAACAGAAAACTAATATGATGTGGAAGTAAACTGTTGCTTTTCAGTTTTCTTGTGTTGTCATAAAAATATAAAATTATATGATGGATTATTCTTACGAGTTTGATACTCCAGACTGAATTCTTATATACTTCATTTGATCTCAATCAATGGACAAAACTCTGTTTTAGGCCTTTTTTCCCCCAGATTTAGAGGTTTGTTGAAGGCCCTGATTCCTTTCAGTACAGCTAATTCAAAACGTAACTGGCATACACCACCTGTTTATCCTTTATTTATGAAGAAAGTTTGATTGAAAGATAATTTCTTTGGACAAACGCCCTGATCACTTGACTGTGGAAATAACTAATATACAAATAGTGTAACTGCAATAAGACTTAGACCAAATCTTCTAATTTTCAAGGATGCTTTTAAACTGACTAGCAAGAAATAATACTAAACAAAATAAGCATAAATACATATATGTTTGTTTGGTCTTTAAAAAAAAATAAAAAATTCTAAAAGAAAAGCAATAACAGCAAAAAAAAAAAAGTAACTTGATACAGTTCACTATTGTGTTCAGTTGTTATTTACAGGCAATGAATATTGAATTCTTTGTGGAATTATCTCCTCGTTTTAGTATTTCACATCTCAAATTTAAATCTATTGTTCATCAAAAAAAGTCCTTGTAGGCTACTAACACTTGATACCCCACAAGTAAAAACCAAGCTCGGATTGGCATCTTATTAGTCCTTTACAGAGTATAAATGAAATAATTTATAACTTCAGGAGCTTAAAACCTTAAAAATCTCATCCCATGGCATGAATTTTCACTTGTGTTTTTTATTTCAGCTGCTCTGGTCTTTTTTTGCAAAAGAAATTTTATGACACAACCTGAATAACCTCTTGAAACTTAAAGAGATACAGTACATACAGCTTCTAGCTTTTCTATACATTAACACGTGGCATTGCTAGATCTTGTATTTGCAGATATATGATTATGGTAAGTTGTTTGTACTTGAGATACTTACCGTGTCAGAGATCAATTTGATGGTGAAGCAGAACATGTAAAAACAAAATTATGTAAAATAATAAAAGGTCTATTGCCAAAGAAGGTCATTTTCTCTGCCTCATCTATTAAACATAGCTGAATTATTCTATTTTGTGATATATTCATTAAAATTGAGGCACCATTTTGTTTTTTGGGTTGTTTTTTTTTTCACATCCCCATAGTGTGTTTGGCACGGTCAGACAAAGTCATGGATCAATATTTGACCGATATATGTGATAATAATCAGACTATACACATGCTTACATCTGAAACCTGCTCAGTATAACCTCAGCCCGGTGGTAGCAATGATGGGACAAGCATGGCACTGTCACTTTCATTAGTAGACATCTCAAGGGCATTGTACCAGCCTTGTACTGTGCACCTGCATGAAGATAATATCAGGTCTGTGCAAGATGCCAAACAGTAAAAAACCCTTTCTAAAATACACAAGAAAAAGTCTTATATCCAATCTTGGAAGCATAACTTAAAAATGCTCATCAGCAACATGATCAATGGCAGATTAAGAATAACAAATTTTTTTAAACCTAAATTGTAAATTAGCAGAACAGGGCACTCAAGGTCAAATGAACATACAGTAAGTACAATGCATACATCAACACCAGTACTAGAAATGTATAAGAGAAAATAATGGGTGATAAGAACACCTGTACAAAATTGCAGTAAAATGCAACTTCAGAATTTATATAATAAAAACTCTGTCTACAGATGGAAGTGCAGTTGTGTGGCAACCTGTCAAACAGAGGGAGCTGTTGCACAGATGTTCTGATTCAATGATGCTGCAGGGTTAAGAGGATTATAGAGATGTTGTGCAATTACATTGAGACTTTTACACATTATTTTCCACATTAAAGAAAGTGATACTGAAGGAACAAACAGTAGATATTTAGATATTCAGTAGGTGTTAGTTCAGTGAGGGCAGAGGATAATAAACCAAGGGCAAATAAATACAAATATTTTTAGCAAATTAGCAATGAATACAGTTACAGAGAGCAGAGTTTATTTGTTGTTGTTTACACTGATAATGCAGTGGTTAAAATGCTGGACCAATAGATAATCCAGACTGTGCCATAAACTATGAATGAAAGTATGTTTGTGTCATCTGAAGGTGACTCTAATGTTTGAGAGCAGAGCTAATAACAAAACATTTGTATCTGTAGATGTTCTTATTTCCATCAGGGGTCAGGCTGCTCTCTCCAGCTTCCTCCTGCCTGCTGCTCATGTGGGAGATCGGCCACTAGAGGGCAAAGAAGTCCTACATTAAAACATCTCCTCTTTAATTTACACTGCTGCTGCTGCTTCTCATTTTATACTCCGACCTTTAAAAAAAAGACATTTTCATCAAGTAGGCATGATCAGGAAATTCTCTTGTTGCACAATTACAGTACATAAAAAACAGTAACAATGATACACAATAAAAAATTAGGTTGTTTTAACCTGGAACTGGGTAAATATTGGACTAACTACATGCTGGGTTAGTAAGATGGGTTGGTTTTACTCAAAGATTTCCAGATTTTGTGATTTTTATGTTGGATGCCTTAACCCAACATTTTATTGTTTTTAACCATCACATTTTTCAGCATTTTCTTGTTTTTATGCTCATCCGTCATGATGCCAAGACAATAAAATGTTGCGCAAAAACAAGCACAACAGACAAGCTCAGCACATAGTTAGTGCAATATTTACCCAGTTCTGGGTGAAAAACAACCCAAAAGTTTTTGTTGTGTATGAGCCACAAATGTACTGTTTGCATAAAAAGCTGTTATGTACTTGTACATATTTCGACCCATCTTGAAATATGAGAGGAATACAAAGAAATACTTTCTCGTTTCTCAAAAAAAAAACCCTAGAAAACAAAACAATTAATGTAATCTATAAAAATATCACTGCTTTAAGATTTTATTTTATTTTATTTGCACATTACAGCCTTTAACTGAAGATGTGGAGGGAGTCTCCCATTTTGTTTATTTCTCACAGAAATTAAAGAAGTTCTAATGTTGCCTGATTTTGGCTCAAAACTTTTCAATCAAGTATGGATTTTTTTTGTAAATGACTTCATTATTAAACCATCTTCCATGAAAATGTTGATCTATGATTCACACTGCAGTGAGAAGCTGACAGTTGCAGACGGCTTTAGGATAAATATGCAGATTGTGTTGAAATTGTGTTTCATATAGAACATGTGCTCCTGTCAGCCTTAGTGAGAGAATAAAAAACACTTCATACTTTTAGTACCAGAGGGAATGGTGTATATTTGGTGCATGTATGATGAAGCTGCAGCTTGTGTTGGTGGATGAGCACAGTAGAGAAAAAGAAATACTCTGCCTACCAATCTGTAGCATCCGCATCTTTGCACTCTATTGATTTCATGTCAATCCAAATATTCTGTGTGAAAGTGATGTTAAATGACCCGTTTTTCTATGAAGGGCAAATGGCTGATTCTTCTGAGAATATTTGCTTCTTGTGAAATGTCCGTTTTAAAGCTTTTGGGTTTGTGTTGTATTGTCATTTGCACCATTTCTTTATAACCAGTGGATTATTTATCAAGTTTAGAAAACATCCAGAAATAGTGGAAATGTTTCTCTCAGTGGAGGTCTTTAAATGTCTTGATTTATCTAACAGACAACTTCAAACCCAAATCTACAAAGTTTACAGTAAACAATCCTGGTAACAATATACTATATGCTCTTTGATAATTATTTAACTTTATTTTCATGCGACTGGTTTGTGAATTAGCCTCCTTTGTTCTATCAAATCTTAAGTGTTGATGGTGACAATTCAGAATCCAAATATACATGTCAAACCAATGTACCATGAGATTAGAGCTTTAACCTTAATGCTAACAATCACATCTAAGTTCACTGGAGGAAACAAGTCCTGCTGTAAGCGCTCAGTATTGAACATGCACCGATGAGGCCTTTGTTGGTGTTGTACCAGTCAAAGGTAACATCTGACACAACACTGATCCTGTTTATACCATAACTTAATTAGTACAATATGGCCAAATGTTTAGAGTTAACCACCAGCACAGTCACCACTTTAATTAGGCAGCTGGTCATATTGCAAACAGTCACTTAAGAGTCCCTCGAGGATCCGTCATGGTTGATTGAGCAGAGCATCTTACCAGCTTATGAGGGCAGAGAGTGGAGGTCAGCTCCACACATGATGCAAAGAGACACTAATGCAGTGGTGCATTACAAATGAAAAGTTGGCATGAATTATTGATACCAGCATCTGATGTCCACAGAGTTACAGTTCTTTCGAGTTAGCACACAGTGTGTCAGAACGTTTAACTGTGATTGGCTGTGGACTCGCAGTGATAAAAATGACAGATGCCCCGACAAAAAGATATGCATTCACTTCTTTTATTCATAAGATGGGATTATTTTTTTTATTTTTATTTGTTTTTTTACATCTTATGCACAGCAGATACAAAGACAAACATGTTCTAAACCACAAACTAAATTCCTCCATCAGTCTAATCCTGCTTCCCATTTCAAAATGGCCCCACAAAAAAGCAACCCTTTACGTTTGTAGTCCAGTTTCACATTCTGAAAGATCGTTTTACAGCAATCTCATTTTAGCAGAATGGCTCAAGCCACGTTCAGAATACTTCCATTATTTGACAGATACCCACTTCCCCTTTAAACAAATTGCACTTTTTCTTCTTTAAAACTACTTCAACAGGATTATAGGATCAAAAATTAACACCAAACACAAGAGACGACTAAACATCCAACTTATACAGGTTCATTATTTAGTTGCACAAAAATGCATAAATATACATTACGCAAAAAAGTACAAAAATATTTGTACTTTCCTTTGCTCAAATAATGACAGACATTGATATGATCATAAGGACTGGGATTGTCAGAACGTAGGGATGCATTCACAAGGTCCATGCGAGATAAGCCATTTACACAACAGCCTAGCTTTCACAGAGGTAAGACCAAGGTTCTACAGGAAAACAAAACATTTCGCTGTCTAGGCCAAGGTAAAGAGGCAACACAAACACTAAGAAAATTAGGATACACAGAACTCTGCGTTCTAAATTCATGCCAAAGACTTCAACATGCAATGACTCTTAACGCTTCTAAACCTCCCAGGAGCAGCGGTAACCCCGTGGAAGGACTAGCTTAACAACGGTAACTTCAATGTTCGTCAAATTTTCCTCAGCAATTGTGATCCATGGAGTTTGAAAAGGTTTTTGCATGAGGGTTTTTTTTTTTTGAAGTGCTAAGATGGTACCGCAATAGTTGCCAAGGATAAGCTCAGATTGTCGACAGCAAGATGGTTTCAACTCAGACTCCCCCCAGAGACAATCGGGAGGAGATATAAATACTGTTTATAATAATGCACATTTGTCCATTAAATAAACCTGATTAAATTAATGAAGAGCTTGGCAAACCTCACTTCAGCTGGACAAAGGTGTGGTTTCCAGAGGCCTGAAGGAAACAGGGAAAACAAGAGTTAGTTCAAATATGACCGTGAATCTTTCATTTCAACATACAAAGATTTGAAAAGAATAAGGCTGGTGTTATTCTATCCTTGTCAACATAATACAACAATATGTTCATGGTTTTTTTGACTGCCTTATTCCATCTGTGGCATTCAGCCCCAAGCCAAGCACTCACAAATAATAAAAAGCTAAAATTTCCTAAAAACACTGCAGTTATAACATTACTCAAAGGGGGTGCATTTGCCAGGGACTACTTTCAACTGCGGAGTAATACATATCTGATGCAATACAGCAGCGGATAGTGAATGTGAGACTGACTCAGTGAATGTGTTCAGAGTAAAGTAACATGTCACCCAGTGCAATGCTCACTGATGTGTTTAATAGTTCATGGAGGTCTATGGCACTGAGGAATAAACCGGATCACCAGCTTTCAGAAGGTAAGTCTCATGAGAGTATGTACTCTTCCTTTGGCCAACAGGTCCAATAAAAATTCTCAAAACCAAACATTGAATGAATCGCACTGTGCATCCAAAACCTAACGGCGTATTCCTCGGTGTCACAGAGCTCTGCTGTTGTCCAAATATTTACAACACGACTCCATTTCCTGCTGCTCTGAATGTTACCTCATGCACCAAATGTCTATCAATGCAAAGCTGAAACGGAGGCAAAAAAAAAATAATCAAATAAAAAACAGAATAGAATTAGTATAGATTGCCAATCATTAGTGTACAGCAAATGCACTAGTGATGCACTAAGATGGATACCTCATTCAAAAATTTATTTTTTTCAAACAATGCTGCTGATATTAGTTGCTAAAAAGTAAATAGCCAGCTGCAAGTAACTAATATGGTGGTGGCCACGATTATGCATGTGCAGCTCTCAGCAGAGATAGGAAGAAGGAGGATGTCTCACTCTGTTGGAAAAACATGTCTGATAAATTCCTTGACAACTATTTTCATTAGTGATTTTGGATGACTATTCGTAGCACCCTACTTCATTGCAATTTCAAAAGGATCAGTGGGAACGAACAGATTTGGGACAGAATCACAGCTGGGATGGGGAGTCGTCATAAGAACCAGTAGGTTGGTTTGGATCTTTTCAAAAGGATTCGTTGACAATAAAACAATTAAAGAATATTGCCAGCCCTGTCCTTTATCATCAAATCAGTTATGAGGTATTTTCATTTTCTGCAGTTTCCAGTTAAAGATCGTGTTGGTTTTTCAGTTTGCATGACATAAGGTTAGCAGTCAGGACTGTGGGTGGGGGTTGGCAAATCTAGAAACACTTGTTTGACCAAAGGTTACTCACTAAATATCTAACAAAACTGCCGGGACTTCCATCCAGGCTGGGAAGTCTCAGAGGGAGTAGGGTACCAGCGCATCTAAAGAAACACAAACATAGTCATGTACACCACACCAAAACCAGGTTTCAGTGCTTCAATCCTCAGATTTCAGCCATTAAACACGCTTTGAAATTTTACTTTTACAGGCAGGTTTTGGCGGACTGTCCCTTTAAGCCCTGGTCACTGAAGCCATGGGAATGTGGGTCACGTAGCTGCTCATTGAGGACAATAGTCCTGGAGTAATTAACAGGCATGGAAATGTGGAGACTTGGACCTCTCCATGTGTTAAACATTTCCACAGGGTAAGAGCTGGTAGGCCTGTACCTTTCCATACCTGTGACGAAACCCTGTGGCAGAATGAGGCCTCTTATTTCTCCTCACTGACACAAGCCAAACACTTTAACAAATGCAGGTTGTTATCAACTGTTGTTTAGAGACTGTTACATTTGCCGTATCACAGAAACAAACCAACAAGACCAAGAGTCAGTGGGAAGAGCATTTGGGATCAGGGCGTTTTAGGGATCTTTCATCAGAATGCAATTAAAAGGCTTTTCCCCCCTTTGTGTCGCTACCCAGTCAGCTTATGTTCCAACAGGAACGTGGACAGCAAGTTGGCACCTCTGGAGAAGGCCATCAGGTCCGACAGTTTCTCCAAGCAAATACCTCACATTCCTCAGCCTCTTGTGTCCGGCAAAGTGGTCCATGTAATAGCCGCCTACTTTGCAGTGTAGCACTCCCTCGTGCACTTACATTGCAGGAGGAAGTCGGCTGACAATGAACTTTAAATGACCCAACAAGAGAAATATTTTCCATTGCTATTGTTACCAAAAGCCCTGCCCACTCAACTTGTAGTTCGCCTGACTATTGCTTTAATATTTAGACTGCAGCTAGCTTACCATGTAAACAACAGTCTGCAGTCATTTCTCACATTTGTTAATGATCAGTTTTAAGCAAGCATTGTTTATATGAAATTTCCAAACCAGATCCCAAAATATAATGATTTGAAAACTGATTTTACACAGCATGTAAAAATGGTAAAGCATGCATGTACTGTGAAGACGAACCATGCAACAATTGTGAGTTGGGATCAAACTAAGGCTCAAGGTTTTATTTCTATATACGATAACTTTAGTCCTTGTTGTAGACCAGTTCATCTTTTTTCTTCCTAATGAGCAAGTGTACATTTTAAAGCGTTCCACACTAAGACATTGATGCACACAGAGCTCCATTAAAGGGAAAAAAAAGTTGGACCTCTGTCTGACTCATCCACAAAATGGAACTTGTGAGCCAAGAACAGCCAGATAAAAACTACAGAGTGGAATTTGAGATACAAGCATGGTATTTTTTTTAAGCTTGCCCTAAATTAGGAAACAAACGTCATCTCCACTGATGGGGTGGAGGAGACATTTTCCATTTCAAAAATGACTGATGTTTTTATGACAATATAACTCAAGGTTTAAACTTCCACTCAGCTCCCTGTTTCATTGGATTGGATTAAGGCTAGGCACAAGCTGTGCAGCCAACAACAACAGCTGAGACATGACACCTTGCTTGACTTGAGCAACACACATCTTTATGATGTTATTGTAATACTTCAGAGGTCCACTGGGATCAATTTAAGAATCCGAACCTCTGCTTTTAAACAGTGTATCAGTGCATGCTTAATCCTTTTATTTGGTTTTATAGGTTACATGCAAGAATCTATTTTTTACACCTGCAAACTATCAAAAAAAAAAAACCCACCATCTACCATGCATGATTATGAGTAGTGCTCATAGGTACAGGCATTGTTGTGCATCTTTAAGGGTCCCTGTATCGTCAGTTGAATGTATAGTGATAGATATTATAAAACAAA